>JARJDW010012187.1:0-37051 GCA_030264715.1 Adinopsis sp. GC000173
TAGGTTCACAAAAATATCAATTAGACCAATTATAAAGGGTAGTTAATATATATTTCGACAGTTACGTCATCATCAGAACTTGTGAACTACATATAGATGACAAATAATCATAAACAATTAGTGCTTTACCTTTTTATTATTCGCCGTCTGGTAAACTTAAAGATATTATTTTTAGGGCCAGTAGTAAACCTACATTAATACCAATGTAGATATAGGATTTAATAAAACAAATATGCGAAAAAAGGCGATAAAGATGAAATTTACGTTTTACACTGTGGGATCTTTTAACTCTGCAGACCAGCAATAGTTTTCTTGCTGATCAGCTGTTGAGAAAGACTGCTCTAAATCTAAATCATCAATTTTTAACCCGCTAAAATCTGCAATATTTAAACACGTGTTTGTCAAGCTGATTTATTTTGCTTGTTGTTCTTCTATTTTGTTTCCATTCTATTAAACTAAATGAAATTATAAAATTCTGCAGCATTCTGTTATGTTTTTTTGCAATTTTGCGAAAAAAAATACTAGAAGTTAGAAAAAGAGCTATAAAATTGCGAAAAATCGTAAAAAGTGACAAGAGCAATAAGTGCAGGAAAAGAATAAAAAACGTAAAAGCAGCAGATTTGTAAATACCAGTAAAATACAAATAATATATATATTGAGAATCCTCGTAACTTTTCAAACCTCCTACGTACCACGTACGTCAAACTTTTCAAAAGTAAAATGAATTAAACTTTCCTTATCCATGGAATGAGTAAGAAAAATAAAATATTTTCTACGGTAGTAATGCAATAATGCGTAATTTACATAACAAAAACTCATAATGTAATAATCTTTGGATATATTTTTTGAGTTACTTAATTGAATTTAATGGTTTATAAGCGTATACGTCATACATTATTAAATTATGAAGCCCTAAAATTCCGACTATTTTAATGCAGAATACGGTTTTAATTCTACATTGTGCTACGTTGCGATTTAGCTGAAACAACAACAATGGTGTTTAATTTTAAAGTCTTTAAAAAATCTTCGCCGAATGGCAAGATTACCATGTATCTTGGTAAACGCGACTTTGTAGATCATATTTCGGGCGTAGAGCCGATTGGTAAATTAAAAATTAATTTACGTAAAACATATAACAATAATTCAATGTTTTAGATGGCGTTATATTAATTGATGATGACTACAAGGATCGTCGCATTTTCGGCCAGGTCGTGTGCAGTTTTCGCTATGGACGTGAAGAGGACGAGGTGATGGGTCTCAACTTCCAGAAGGATTTATTCCTAGCCTGCGAGCAAATTTATCCACCGCCGGTGAAGAGTAACTCATCCAAGCTGCAAGACCGTCTCATTCGTAAGCTGGGCGAAAATGCTTTTCCGTTTAATTTCGTCATACCGCCTAGTGCACCTGCTTCTGTTACCTTACAGCCAGGTAAACTGTTATACAATCATTAATTGTAGCATGATTTTATGTATCTTCATTTCAAAAGGAATGGAAGATGAAGGGCAACCGTGCGGTGTACACTACTATGTGAAGATCTACACTGGTGAAAATGAGAACGATCGCTCGCATAAGCGAAGCACCGTTGCAATGGGAATCAGGAAAATACAGTTTGCTCCATCGAAACAGGGCCGTCAACCGTGCACGGTAGTTCGCAAAGATTTCATGCTCAGTCCGGGTGAATTGGAGTTGGAAGTTACACTCGATAAGCAAGTAAGTAATATAGACTGCTGCCATGATTTATAAGTAGTTCTTCATTTATGTCTAATAGTTTACATACGTTATTAGTAAGATTTCCACTTTTTTTGAGGTTGTTTTGAATAGCTACCGCGGTTTCCGATTTAACCATTTTCAAGCTACTGTATAACTTGAAATAGTTTTAACAATGGTTATTCGAACATCCTAACAAATGTTGTTAAAACCAAGGTCAAATATTTTTCCAATTCGTCAGTCCTAAGAATTCCCAAGCTGCAGTAGAAGAACTTGCATCCGCCACCACTTTCCAAAGCATCCACGTCCAACCTAAATTACAATTCCATGCTTATTGTCGATTATTCTAAAATATTCCCTTCGCTTATAATAAATAGTGATTGCTAGTATATTAATGATATAAATTGTTTCAGCTGTATCATCATGGCGATAAAATTGGCATCAATATTTGCGTTCGTAATAACAGTAACAAGGTCGTGAAGAAGATTAAGGCGATGGTTCAGCAAGGTGTTGATGTCGTCCTATTCCAAAATGGACAATACCGTACGGCGGTTTCAAGCGTGGAAACCCAGTAATGCAACTAATTTAATTATTGATCGAAAGTCGCACGAATTAAACTTGATTTTTACTTTTGTAGAGAAGGATGTCCGATTCAACCAGGTTCGACTCTTCAAAAAGTCATATATTTAACTCCACTTTTGGAATACAATCTAGATCGTCGTGGTGTCGCCTTGGATGGACAGATTAAACGCGCTGATACTAATTTGGCATCAACTACATTGTAACTATTTTTAGAAATTGATAAATTAATTTGTATCTACGTTGACATTTTAGGTTGGCTTCATCTGATTCAAAAGATGCATTTGGAATCATCGTTTCATACGCTGTAAAAGTAAAGCTGTTTTTGGGTGCACTCGGAGGCGAAGTCGCGGCTGAATTGCCATTTATTTTGATGCATCCTAAAGTAAGCAATTCTAAATTTGATTAATTTGATAATTAATGTGTAATTTTAATTGTTAGCCTGGCAAGGAGCGAAAAATGTTGCATGCTGACAGTCAGGCAGATGTTGAGATGTTCAAGCAAGAATCCATCGACCCAGATAATGAATTGGACTAAACGAATACAAAAATGACATGATTTAATTGTATATATCAATATCAATAAAACAAATATATTTAAATTAATTACAAAATTTGTTGTCTAAAAAGAAATTTACTAATGTACAAAATAATTATGATCAATTAAAATAGTTTGCAATAAATTAATTAATTCAATCACAACATCGAATCTGGATAACTCTGTGGTGGGATAATCACATAGATGAATTAGATTAATTAATTTTGGGTACTTTGCTTGTATAATGCGAGGAATTGAGTGCAATAATCCGCCATCCATCATTGGCCATGGCGCGGACGTTGAAATCAACAGCTAAAACAAATAATTATTTTAACTAGATCGTGTTTGCGTATTGTGGAAATTCATACTTTACAGACGGCATAATAATTGTGATCACTAATTGAGCTATTACAAATACTACTTTCAGAATACGCATATTCCTCAAAATTCAATATTTCGCTGTGGTGCTTTGGCAGTTCTACAAAAAATGCAGTTAAGAATATATGTAATGGTCTGAGTGATAGCAAACTTCACGTTTATGGAGATTATTAGGTGGATTCAGAATTACGCTCAGACTTTAACATTTTGTTTTTTCGCAGACTAAGAAAATGCAAATAAATGTGAAGAGATTATCAAAATATTTTCTACTTAATTATCATTGTAATTCTATTGATATTAATAGTGCAAGAAAATGGATTACATTCAATGGTGAGCAATGAAAATATTAACAAGGGACTCGCAATGAGATACAAATTAATTACTTCATGCAAAATTGAGGATGATGAGATAAAAGTTAAAACAATTTAGACAAAATAGATTTCTGATAATAAAAATAGAGTTTAGACACTAATTTTAAGGGGCACAACGGTCGCACTAGCCTCTATTAATTCTTGCAACTATTACTTTACTTCAAAATTTCTAGATCTATTTCTGTAATGAAGGATAACTAGCATCAATGATTTTTTAATAATGAAAGTAGAGTTAAAAAAAACCCTTTCTTATCATTGAAGCTCATTATCGTTCTACACAGAAAGAGATCTATAAAATTTTAAAGTACAGTAATAGCTTCCAAAATTAAGGGAGGCTAGCACGGCCCATCAAACGCCCTAAAGCCCGCCTCAGAAAACATAGCATGCAAAAGTTGTACATTTCGACAATCTTCATAGAACACCGTTCACGTATTTAGAGTTTTGTACATATATTTTTTTCTTTTGTTATTTAATTAATAAAAACGCGTAATGTACCAATCCTCAATATAGTCAGATAGAATAATTTTGCAATTGCCGTATTTTTCAGTGTTATGCCCCGAAATCAACAGCGGATAATTATGAATCGATCTAATAAAATTGAGAAGTTATCTATCGCTCAGTGACAAAGTGTAGTAAATAGCGTTACTTGAATTGGTTCGTTTGGAAACGATAATAACACTTTCAACATCTATAAATTTCACTTTTAAGTCATCACTGATTGCAATGTTATCTGGAAATATATCAGTTAAATAAAATCTAAATTCTTCATGTTTTTCAGTAAAGTTATAAGCTGATTCAAGAAGCTGTAACGCCAAATAAGCTCTATCAATAAAACTAAAACGTTTCGCCTCGTTGATATTACGTCCGGCAAATTCTACAGCAACAACACGTCCACAAGCACCAAAATACTTAGGAACTGGCCAGTCATCTGAAGCTTTTAATATCTATAACATTATGCGTAAATAATAAATAAATCTATGCTACTCTATGAAATACGATAAAAAGCAATATTATTACGAGCACCATCTCTAAAATCAACAAATCTACAACTAAGCAACATTTTAGAGATGACACTCGTATGTAAATCAATGACATACTTGTAGTATTATCGGCTCAATACTGATATTTAAAATGGTCCACATGTTTTTATAAAAATCGGTTGAGCCCGCATCCAAAGCTTTCAGCCTCTTGATCTCGTTGAAGAATTGATTTACATCGCCGCATATCCTAAAGTTGTTCAGCACATTATTCTCATTGCGTATCAAATAGTTCTTAATCTCGCCCTCGTAGTCGATTTGCTCCCGCCGCTCCAATTGCGCCAGCAACTGATCAAAAGTCTTAATATCTTCATTATAACCTAGTTTTTTCAACACAACACCATTGTCAGTTATATATACATTCTTAACACTTAAGAGATTGTTCACTAGCACACCCAACGAGTCCGTTCGCAGTGTTAGATTACGAATAAATTGACACTTATCGGTTCCGTAGCAATAAGGACACATGTCGACGTTCGTTAATTGACTAATTAATGTATTTAAATGCTGCCTAACTTTGTACGAAATTAGTATAGCCAAGAAAATTGTAAAAACGATCTTCTTCGATGGCATCATTGTGCGTTTGTGCGACTACTTCTTCTCGTAGTCCTTCCCACCTTGTTGCATTGCTTTCTGGCGATAGACGTATAATTCTTTAACCCACTTCTCTATTCGAATCTCCTCATTTTGAAACAACTGAAAATTTAATACAACGTTGAATTTAATCAATACCAGGAAAAACTCCCATTAGGCTTATTAACGATTTATTTACATCATTCTGCACTTTAATTTAGTATTTTATAAATCTATTGAAATGGAATGACAATCAATAATAATAAATCATCGCCGATAATAAATTGTATTGTTATATAATGAACAAAACGCACGTCATCGTTTTAACATATTGAAAAATGTATTTTTTATAAATAGCCATAGTAAAAAAGTGTACGTTAATACCCTGTGCAGTACGAACACCGTCTTTATAACATTATCAAATTATCGCGAAGGCACGTAAAAATTAAATGCTTACCCATTCTCGAACAATTTCTACTCAATTCTTCATTCGAATTCCAAAAGGGTGCCTATTTGAACAATTTATATCAGACCTAAATTAGAACTTTTAAATTATGAAAAGTATCTTGGCCTAGGTACAGAATTTTTTTGAGCGAATTCAAATGGAACCAATTAAACGTACTGTGCAGAATAATTCTACTTATATTTCAATCGTATTATTAATTTTAATTATAGACTACATTCCTGTTTTGTAAATTGCCATATTTATTTTCTTAAAAATTTTCTTTTTAATAAAAATACACATCTAAAATTATGTCTATTCATCTTCTGTGATATCAGATATATTTCTGTCTTGTTCTATTACATTTATGCCACCTTATTTAAAGTGGGTAACTCATTCTTGGCTTTACCTTTCGCCTTCATCTAAAGGAATTTTTATTGAGACCATTATTTCACAAGAAGATAGTTAATAAGACATTATATTAGGTTAAATGTAACGATATTGCGATAGATATAGCAAGTATAATTTTTACATTTCCTAAATAAATTAAATTTTTACGTTTATATGACAAATCTTTATATATAAAAATAACATTAAGTATTCAAGCAATGCCTATATTGATATCAAAAATGTGTATTCAAATCAACCGCATTTAACTATACATCAACTGTATAATAATGAAATAAACGATTTTCTTTATTTCAAAAAGAGAGAAAAGAAATTCCCTGATAATTTGTAATTGTATTATGTGAGCAATTTAATTTGAGACTATAGTTAATAGACTTTAGCATGAATGTCGTTAGTGGTTTCATGTTTGAAACAAATTAGAAACACCAATTTTATGTTTTTTTTATGAAACTTTATCAATCAAGCTACATGGATACTGTTGTTAATCAAAATATGCGCCCGAAATAAATACATAAAATAGCATTTCATGTAGAAAGGAGTTTGATGAATATTAAAAAGTTTTTAAAAATTAACGTATTTAGAATCTAATTTTAGCAATGTATGTAGTTTTTTTTATTCATTTTATTTTCGTTCTAAATCTGAGCCGCTATAACTCATTCCCTGAGGTAGCATAAAAATATATGAGAAGTGGTAAAATATTTAAAAAATAGTTTTTCTCCTTTCAATCTAATTCAAAATTTAGACCGCAATATTAATAAACTAGTGTATAGCCCGTTGCCAACGGAATTGACAAATAATTGTCAAACCATATTTGAAACCAATCTGTTTTTTTATATTTGACCCTGTACTGTCAATTTGACAATTATTTGTTACTATGACAATGACCTAACCTCGGCCCGGCCCTATTTGACATACGATCGTGCAGTTAGTGACTTTTGGTTGGCACTGTTCCTTGATTTGATTTGCTGTTAATTAGCCAATCAGATTAATTGCCGGCACGGAGCAGCAGCAGCAACTCAGCGTTTTATTATAGTATATATATAGTTTAAATCGTTATGACAGTTTTGGCAAGCAATGCATATTTTGATAAATGCTTTTCTTTATTATTAATATAATTAAATTATTCTTGATTTATAAACCTTTCAAGTAGGAAAACGGTATTGTAGCTAGAAAAATAAAGAGGAAAATAATTTTTCTAATTTGTGATTAATTATGAACATTACAAATCCCTGAATTTGAGGAACTATGACGAATATAATCTATAAATTATAAAATAATTTCACATCTCAATTAGAGTGTAGCTTATTGCTAATTTAATTAATTAATCTACGTGTTTGATAGGCAGACTGTATCATTGCGTTAAATCGTTACATAAGTAATTATTTAGATAAAACGTATCTCGAAGCAACTAACAGAGACTAGGAATTGATGAGAGAATATTATTGATCATCGCAAGCAAATCATGCATTATTTTGTTGCAAAATACTAGAGACGATAACGATTTGAATAATCTGATGTAATAAATATATCTGCGTCCAAGTTTCGCCGATGTCATTTTTAGAAATATAATTAAAAAATAATGATATGTACATAACGAATTTTTTTCTCCTGGAATGTAATTGTAAATCGACAATTTTGACAAAATATTATCGGCCGAAGTAAAAAGTAGTAAATATTATCAGACCGGCATTGTAATTATTTAATGATAAAAATAATATATGCAGCATTGCATTGCATATTCATTGCAATTTTGAACAAAATGCAGTAAAAATAAATTCTAACGTACACTTTAAAATCATTATTCTTATATGAAAAAATGCACTATACGGAACGAATCTGTTAGTGCCCAACTTACTTACTACTTACTAATAATATAATTTACTTACGTTATGATGGAAGATACTATCCGGTTCAACTTTATTCTCAACGACTTCAGGCACCTTAATGGTTTGCTTCTTCAAATCGATAACGATGTTCTCCGGAATCTTCTTATTTGACACGAACTGTTTTTGTTTGAAACTATCCTCGTTAATTTCGCTCAGGATTTTTGTATCAACTTTTGAAACTTCCACTTCATTTGTCTGCTTCTAAAAAATTGGCTTGATTGAATATTTATGGGAAAATAAAATATACGTTGCTAAATTCATAATTATACAAACGTTACTGTTTGTTATCTTAAAAACACCACTTTCATTATCATTGTTAATAACAGTTTGCATTTATAATTTTTTATTATCATATTGTCCATTATTTACCTGTAAATCGCCTTTTCCATTCAAGGGCACGTCGTACCCTTTTTTCAGTTTCCTATCCGAGGAACTGCTTGACGATTTACTATTCGTGTGATGATTCCGCGATGATTTGCTTGATGACGAAGATGATGCGCTGCTACTTGAGCGTCTTTTTGGCTTATTAACGTACTCGCGTATGTACGAACGTGACCGTGATCGTCTCGATCTGTATTTATCTTTTGAATAATAGTGATCCTTCGATGAGGAACGACGTCGCTTTTCTAGCGAACGCGATTTCGAACGTCGATACTTTGATTTATGCGACTTGTGTCTCGAATTGCTTCTGGACCTCCTGCAATATGTATTGTTATAATATAAACTGGGAATGATCATAAAAATTAGTATGTACTTACCTTGATTTAGAATAGCGTTCTCTGCTTTTCGATCTGTATCTGGATTTGTTTCTTTTTCGGCTGCGATAATCCGAATCGCTGGATGATGAAGAGCTCGATGAGGTGGATATCGATCTGAACAACATAAAATGCGAGGTGATAATAATCTGGTCAATTAGTTATCTAATTGAATTAGCATCGTTTTATCGATAATAGGTTTCGTTGCAAGTGCGTGTGAGAACAGAATTCATTCTTTTTCTTACCTTCGTTTATTGCTACCTTTATGTGACCTTTTACTGCTGCGTTTTTCAGTATCAGAATCGCTGGAATACTTACCCATCGTCAGTTCTAACAAATACAACGTAAAGTATAAGTGATCAATTCAACAACCAAATGATAATTAAAATTTAAGTAAATGCTTTCATGGACATGTCATACTACCTGTGAGCTACTAAGATTACGCTTAATTAACAAAAAACGTTTGCAATTCGTGTGTCGATCATTTACTGGCAACTTGTTTCATCCTCGCACTGATTAAATATTTAGGTTATGTTTGCGTACGCGCCGTGTGTATGCAACCCAACCGTCTCACACGGTTAAAAACAAATGCGCAGAGTTAGTTTATTTTAGTTTGGTATCGATTTGGCAGCGGTTTTGTCTCCTCGCTTTTTCGTTTCAAAAAAATAACAAAGAGTGCTGTTTGTAGAAAAGGAGTCAAAATGACGATAATAACGAAGCCGATTAGCGAGAAGAAAGAAGCGAAAGCGAAACTACCCCTCGTTGATAACGATCAACTCGCATCAGCTGTAAGTTAAATTATTTATTAAACGTAAATACACATCAAGAAAATGGCTGCAATTACGTCACAAAAAACACAATTCGATTTGTTTTTGTTTTATTGTATTTGCATGGATTTTCATTGCAATTCGTAGATATGCAATTTTTAACGTATAAATATTTATTTATTAAATTATCAGTCGAGTTAAATGTGTAAGGGAACGGCGAGGTGACGAATTATGTGTTCATAAACGTAATAACCGCAATTTGCAATGTTTTTTTTTGATAACATTGCAGAGATAGGACAAAATGATTCTGGATGATGATATTGTGCAATCTGCTAAATGATGCTATTAAATTTAGAGGTGGATACATATTGGCTTTCTTCACTCGATTTGTTGGCAAGTGATTAGTCCGGGAAGTCGGTTACTAAGACAATAGTAAATTTCTGATGCGGTCGTAAATTTTCTAACCTGATCAAACATAAAATTGCGTGTTATTTTTAGAATGATAGTTTGACTTCTGCAAACATGTCGAGTGAATGAATATTCTGCTGACTGGCAATTTCCATATTACATTTTATTTAAGCGAAGCGATGATAAAGAATAATGCAATTGCTCTATATTTTATATCTTGTTTTGATTCCGTTTCAATTATCAACTTTTTACGTTCGATTTCATTTCCAAACAGATCAAATTGATTATATTTTAGACTCTTAAATAAATAAATACTTTTATATTTTGCATTTGTATGGCTTATTCAATGATAATTTAATTCAAACGTTTATTATTTGCCATATTGTCGTTTTAGAATTTGTAGGGCAAAAAGGGGGCAGCTTCAATTTTGTTTGCTTCGAGTTTTATGCAAAATATAACATTCAAAAACAACTCATGCATTATTGTTGAAATGATGTAGCTATGGCTCTACATTTGAATTTATTTAAATTATCATTATTAACTTTGTACGTGTAGTGATCTGGCCAACACTTAAATAAATAAATACATTTATATTTTGTATTTGTATAGCTTATTCAATGATAATTTTATTGAAACGTTTATCATTTGCCATATTGCAAATAAGAGATAGATTCCATTTTGTGTGCTTTGTGTTTTATGCAAAACATAACATTGAAAAACAACTTTTTTACATTATTGTTAAAGTGATGAAGTTGCTCTATATTTTTATAGGATATATTGCATTTATTTAAATTTTTATCAACTGTCTGCGGGTAGGGGTTGTCATTGGCTATTTTATTATAATAATAAAGAAGAAATTAAGTTAAATACTGCAATTACCAATACATGCGTTTACATTTTTTTTAAACAAATCGATTACTTATTTTGGAAATGAAATCTTTGAAATTTTAGTTCACTTTTGTATGATTTGTCGAATTACGTTATTTGATTGTATTTGGATTGAGTCATTTATGTTTGTCGCTATACAATTGAAGGACTTATTACTAAATACATAGTGATAATACATATTTTATCATTTTTTTGGATCACTCTATTATAGAATTAAGTTATAGGTATAATTTCTTTCACAATTTTACTACAAATGACTAGGCTAGAGATCTTATTTTACTATATTGCTTGATATTATTTATATATTTTATACAAATCGGAGCAGTGTTTAAATCGTACCTATATGGCTTCTAATTTACTATGAATATAAGTCAAAACTCAAAAGGCAATGACGGATGTTATACCATTTGGGTAACAAATTCATTTTTTGTCATTTTTATAATTTTTGTACGAATGCAGAGACTCTCCCCCATGTTCGTCCACTTTTTATCCATACAGAGCCAAAAATACGAATTATAGAATAATTTATACTTATTTAGGTTATCAATATTAATTGTAATATTATCTATTTTACAATTTTTCACTAAATTAATCTTTAGCACTCCCTTACTCTTTAACATTGATTTACTCAAACCTATCACTATGGGTTTTCCTACTATTTTGCAACAATCTGATACTTTTGTCATTGCAATTTGTTCTTTAATTAATTTCATTCGGTTTGTATTTAGAATATTTAATTATTTTGGTAATACTATTGTATAGTTTTTATATTTAACTTATTAATATCTCAAATTGGGTTAAAGAAACTTTCATTTGCCTGACAATTTAAAATTTTAATGTTCCATATTGTTTTTATTTGTAACAATCCACACATTGTTTATATTTACAATGTCGCTGATAAAATTTATATATATTTTTCATTCCTAAGTAATTATTCTTTTTTGCTTTACTACTTTCTTTTCAGTTTTTCCAGTTTTCAATTTCAATCTCAATCTCAATCTTTCAATCCGCGTATTTGCTACTACATGGCTTATATAGAGAAGCAGCGTAACGGTTTCAGTTTAACATCTTCTTTTCTATTTGGACATATTCGATTACATAGGATTTTCCACACTTGTAATCCACTTGGAGAGCACTGTCGTCGTGGCCACGTGCACTCCCCCACATCGACATTATTTTTATCGGAAGCGAGTGGTGCAAGCTGACACTGGCAGAAATCTAATGCAGCGTGGAAATTGCAATTACAGAATTGTCAGAGCACATCTTTTAATAGCAATAAAATGATGCAAAAAAAGTAAAGCATAGTTCTATTTGCGTTGTTCGTATTAATTAATATTGAATTAAATTGTTTGCTTCCTATCTTAGAGAAGAGGTGGCTGCAAATTTCTAATAAATCAATAAATCACCGTCATACGACTAAAATGTAATCTCTTATATGAAATATGAATCGCCTTTTGGCCACGTAAACAACCGCAAGTAAGCGGATATACATATTGCGAATAAATGACATAAACATTGAATAACTGCCACATGAAAAGATAAGATTCTTGTACTTTTTATTCTTAATCGCATATCAAGTAACTATATGAATAATAAAATTTACAATACATATCTAATGAAATAAAATTATGATACGTAGTTGCTGGTGTTAGAATTGAAGAAGGGGAGTAATAAAACATTAATTTAATACATACATGCACAGAAAAAACCTGCAGCTTACTTCACATACGCCAGTAATGACTAATGCGGAAAAAAACAAATACATGAGGTTATCTGCACGTCTAAACATGAATTCACACGTATTTTCCCCAGTTATCACAATAGCGTCATTCGTTGATTTTGTCTAGACTAGGTTATTAGATCGTTGTATAAAAATGACAAAACAGTTCAGTATCGAAATGGCGATTAAATTTTTAGAAGGGTATGATTCTCATTATTCATTCTTATGGGATGTGTACAATGAATCCTACAAAAACAAAATGATTGTGAATGAGGAAGTTGAGCGTCATACAGAAACGTCCGTATAAGTAAGCTTGAGGAAGGGTAGCATTATTAAAACCAAAGAAAACAAATATTCAATACATAATAATTACGTTGTTAAAATTATTTGTTTTGAAATGTCTAATAGCTTTGCAATTGCATGCCTATATAAACATACATTGGTAGACTTTAGTTTGGAAAGTTAGCCGGGTCACTTAAAATCATGAAATGGACCACTTGGTGACCTACGGGTCATAGGTTGCCAAAGTCTAAGCTAGTGTAAACCTTGATTCGCTTCAAAGTAGTGCTGGCGAAGCTAGTGGCTCTACTAAATCCACCTATATGCAATTTAAAAACAACGTGCTACCTTACTTTTTTGTTGTCATTGGTGTAATAATACTATATTTTTTAAATTTTATACAAAAAAGTTAAAAATGCATTATTTCGTTGTAAACTAATAACGATTTCATCATAGTAATACAAATCATGTTTACAATAGAGTGTATTTCTGCATTTACCTATTCGGAAATAATCACAAAAGTTGTATATATAGCATAACACTTGTATTTGTCAACGTCAACTGTTAAGTTACAGAAAAATAATACAAAATTATTGTTGTTCAACTATTTGGGGATCAAATAGGAATTAATATTGCATTTTTGTTTCTTATGAAAATGGTTAATTTTGAAAATAAACGTTGTTACTCGAACCTTCCATATACTTTGGTCATAGTAAGTGCGATTTTTATTAATGTCAATACGTTTATTATAATTTTATTTGTTGTATTAGACAAGATGTCAGAAAAATGTTCAAACTTTAAGAAGGTAAACGTGAAATAATAACTGTATCTCAATCCTAATCAAATCAACACTTATGTAAGGCATATTTGCTGGAAAACACAATATTCGATTAAGTAAAAATATTACTTTAAGTATCAATATATATTAATCATCTATTTTTGGTAGAAATAATTGGTTTTTAGGATGTGGTAACTGACGAAATGCGTCAACCTCACTATTGATCATTTCAGTATACTCTTATTTGAATCATCCTACCTAGACGCTTTTAAGTATTACAATATATAAAATTTTTGGGATTATAATCAAATATTTGGAACGGAATTTAGGTATAACATTTTTGGTTTACCAAACATAAAAAATATTATTACTATTTAGATTTAATATAGCATTTGATTTAAATCTGTAGGTGAAATTGTTCAGTCATTTTATTTTTCCCAACTTACAGCTCTGTAAAGCGTTGGGAACATTACGGAACATTAGTTTTGATAAAAGCCAATTTGCTCTTCAGCATAATTTACAGCTTCATTTGCCAATAATTTCCATAAAAATAATCATCTATCATCATCGTTATTATGAGTCAGGGAGATGTTCTGTATATTATATACAAAATTTACTTGTTTCTTGTTTCTACTCAAGTTAAAACTAAAAAAATCATTAGAAATAATACGTAGGAATTTTCTTTTCGGCTATACGGGATGCAGATTTTTAAAAAATTCATACATTCATTTTCTTCCTTGCCGAATCGCTGAATATTTACTAACGCAATTATTGTTCCAGCCACCTGAAGATATAGAAGGGCAATTACCCGATCCCTCATTTATTTTACTACGCGCCCGGGCCCGTTTTGTTTCCACCACAGCAACATTATGCCTCCTCATCCTCGCACTGTTCGTCGTTGGCGTGGGCATTATCGGCGGCACGTACCTCTACCGCCAATATCGCACGCAAACCTTCCGAGGCTGGTGCGACGTTCCCTACGATAGCGGCGAAACGGCATCCCTAATCGACGACGCCAACATGTTTAAGGAGGAGATTGAAAATGCCATGTTCGCCAAGAAGCTGGAAATGGATCTGACGAAGAGCTACAACAATCTGATGCAGAACGTGTTTAAAGAGCGCTTTGAGATCGACGTGGAGAATGAGGATTATGAGAAGATTGACGTGCCCGATTTTCGTAATGGTCGCGCTGGCCGTTTTGTGCACGATTTCAATACCAATAAGACGGGAATTGTGGATATCACCGGGCAGCGGTGCTTTATTATGCCATTGAATCGGGACAACGTGCTGCCGCCACGCACGTTGGAGGATTTGATCAAGAAGATGTGGGATGGGTATTACAAGGTTGATACGCAGGTGATTAGGGAGACGATGCGTGTGGTAACGCCGCCCGTCACCGACGTGAAGGAAATAGGCGAATATATTGCACGTGAATGCGATGGTATGCGCATTTACAAATTGGAGAAGTATGAAAATTCATGTAAGTGACAATCTGTATAACATATTACACAATCTGAATATGTAATTGATCGATGACAATGCAGACAATGTATGTAACACAGGCAGGTCTGTCCATAATGTACTAAAACATTTGCATTCATTATAAATGCGATCTTCATATTCGATGCATTGTAAATTATAATAACGCTCTATATATAGAGCAGTAAAGCATCTCAGTGTTGCAAATATTTAATAACTATAATATGGAAACTAAATAGAAAACAAAAATAACTTATCTATATATATAAAAATGAATGTGTTTGTCTGTACTCGATAGATTCAAAAATCATACATCCAATCGTCGTGAAAATTTGGGGAGTTGTTTAATATAGTCTAAAGAAAGTTTCTGGCATATTAGAAGATTACGTTAAATTCGATAGAATATATTGTTTTGTGAAAATAGTAAGACTGTCAATTTGACAGCTGTCAGTGTGACAGGACAAACATTTACATTTACTCCTTGTAGAAGATCAAATTTATGCCTTCGTACCGGCAGGACAGAAGTATTGCGCCGAATAATTGACTTTAAGACTTTAAAAACATACTCAAATTTTAAACGGGAAATTATTCTAATCTAATCTTTAATGAGCCAGAGCAACGCGTGGCTGAGAATGCTAGTTATACATATAAAATAGTCTCAAATCTTTTTTGTTGAATGTGATTTTCAATATTTTTTATACAATCTAAATTTGTAATTGAGCGACAACAATGCAGACAACGCATGTGGAATCACCAGGCATGTTTATAATGAACGAAAAAATTTACTCATTACATCCGAGTGCTCGCTATAAATGTGAGCAAATTGGATACATTGTCATTGCTTTAATTACACTTCATATATAGAGCACATAGCGTCTTAACGTTACAAATATTTATTTAACTAAACTAATATAAAAAACAAATAGAGAACAAAAGTAACGTAACGTAACTGAAATAATAATAGTATTGCCATCATTTTTTACATTGAAAAATACGCGTTAAATCAGAGCTGTTATAATTGACAGTACTCGTTGTAGCCGGAACAACTGGACTTGCAAAAGTATTTGAATAATTTTGCTGAAACATTAGGAAAAAAAATTTCCAACGTTAATAAAATAAAAGTTTTTTTATTACAGAAACTCTTGGTTGATTCGCATAAATTACTTGTTAATATATTTGTGAATCAACAAAGAGTTTCTTTAATAAAAACTTTTATTTTAATTGACCAACAATTGTTCACCACAAGCAGCAACAAAAGCAAAAAAGTTTCGCAATTGAATTCCCTAAATAGATTAAAATTGCGAAGAAATGTTAAAGATAATTGAAATTGTTGCAAAAATTGAGCAGTTGCTGCGAGAAAGAAAAGTGAAAAAACAAAAACTCTGAAGATTAAAATTGGTTGGCAGTTACTGCGTAAAGTTCTCCTGTGTATTTCATTATCTTAATTTATTACTGTAAATATGTCATTTGTAAGTTAAGTTCTACAATATATGATACATTTTCTTTAGTTGAAAACAATTTTTAAAGGAATACATACATTGGAATTTACATTTAAACAAAGCAGCTGTCACTTTAAAAATTTGATTTGAGTGTAAATTAGATTAAATGTGTTATATTTTTCTACGTATACCTTTGAATTAATGCACTTTGGTTATAATTCGGAAAATTAAAAACATATTGTATGCAGTTGCAGTTAAAGCAGTTTTTGTTTAATTGAGCAATAATTATGTTTCAAACTTTGCAGAAGATAAATTTCGTGATCGTCGAACTATTCCTGTTTTTTGATCTTGATTTTGAAGTATTCTTGGCATTGCCTTTGCTAATTTTGTTACATAGCAAAAAAGTTTGCTCGGATTGCAAAATATGTGTAAAATTTCATCTTGTTTCAACCTTGATAAAGTATGTATAATATATCGAAAAGGAAAAATAGGTGAAAACAAGAATAATTATATATTTCAGGCAAAAAATAAAGGAAATATTAATATACAATATATATTGATAGGATTTTTTAAACGTAGAAAGTCGTAGCAAACATTCTGTGTTAGACGTTGCTGTATTTAATTATCTCTCTTACAATTTTGTTGGCTTTGAGCGTGTGGAAATTTCATGTTTCTTCGTAGTCTTTTTTTATTTTCTTTCACAAGAAATACTTTTGATAAGCTCTTGTATTATGTTGGAAATATTTGATGAAAGAAAACTGAAACTCTTGAGGAAATAAATGTTGATTTTTGTCTTGTCATCGAATTTAATCGCCAATGGAAAAATTCAATAACGTTGTACCATCTAGTCGTTGACGGAAAAATCAATTGCAATGTTTGATTAGAAAATCAAAGAGGTTGTTTAAGAAAAATGCAAGACGTTGAATATGTTAAAATAACGTAGAACTTGATTTTCTAATCAATCTAAGTTTCCATCCTCTTCGACTTTTACAATATGAGCAATTTGGAAAGTGCTTGCTTTTCATATTCAAATTCAAACAATTTAAACTACGCGCTATTTAATGTAGGCATGGTGAATTAATTGAAATGATATTCTAGTCGAGTAGTATTTATTTATGATGATGTTGTTAATTGAATGTTTTGTTGTATCATTGGCAAATTGCGCCATGTCATGTTTGAGTGAAAGATAAACAACGAATTCGCTTGAAATATATCCGCGCGCAGTATGCTTATCAGATTGAAATTGTGTTTTGTTGGCAGTGCCAAGCATTTGTTAGATTCTGGGAATATGGAATTGTTTATACCAAATCGAGCCGAGAAATTGTAATTACATTTATCGCATTATGTTTCGATGGTATTGAAGCAATTTGGTTAGTTTTAATGTAAAATATGTACATTGTTATTATCTTGTGCGCTTCCTGTTTATTTTATTTTAAATCGGATTTGACCTTTTCCATAACGATTTGTTTAATAACGAAATAAGTTTGTTGTAGCATTTTCAAAATTATTATGTAACTAAATATTAGTATAGTATTCGTACAATATTAAAATTGAGAGAATATTTTGCATGCAACATTCTAAATATTTGACAATGTTTGCTAAGTAATATTGCAGCAATGTGTTGTAATCGCTATTATATTAAATTCTAAATACATAGTTAAATGTTCAGAGAGTTCTGGAATATCGCTTATAAACTTCTAGCGTAAAGAGAAGATATTTTTAAGAACCGCAATAAAATAGAAATCTATTAGTGCAAACATTTATGTCTCGTGTTAAAGAGACATAAAGACACCTAACTTTATAAATCCTGGCAACTATTTTTTAGCATTATTGAATAAACACAGTTCATAAATTTTGTAAAAGTTTTACTGAGGGCACTGTTATGAAGAACATACATATAAGCTTCATTCCAAATCAGTGTGAAATGCATTCATAATACAATTACAATTCGCTCGGAACTATTTGCAATCCAATCTCACTAATTATGAATTGATTCCAAACTAAGAGATTGTTCCTTTTCGAAAGTATTTTTCGGAGTGTTGCCATGGCGTGCATTTTGACATTTACAGCTGACAGATAACATACATACATATTGTGGATAAGGTGGTCTGTGTAAGCATAGTTATTTCGATCTGATACTGTTACGAGTTAATACCCGAATCAAATAGGGTTTTACGTCTAAGTTCAGATCCGAACTGAACAAAATCTAAATTAATTCAAAAATGCAATAGGGAATGAAGCTCTGGAATTCAATATATGGCGACTAATAAATCATACCTCACTGCAGAGGGAGTATATAAAACTGTTTTCATAAACATGAACGCACCTATGCGATTTGAATGGACAAACATTTTTGAAGATGGTAACATTGCTTGTTATTGATTTACGCCAATTAATTTCTATGTTATTGTATTTCCCAATCATGTTCACTAGCTGCCCTAGAAAATTTTAATATTTATTCTGTGATAATCCTAGTACCTACTACATCAATTTCAATCATAATTGAATACTTTTTTCATTTATACGTAAATAATCAACTAGAGATATATTAACCCAATTTTTGGTGGTGTGGAAAAAAATCAATATTTCAATATGAAAATATACGCATCATGTTCATTGGAAATTCTGTTACAGCATACATCTTTTTTGAACAAATGCAAGGAATACACCTTTTCAATACTTTCTGCACTTATCATTTATTTAAAAAAGAGTGTACTTTATATGTGAGAGCGAATCGGTGGAGCGATGGATTTATTGTATCTGTAGGTAAAATCATCGCCGAAATAAAATTCTCGGTCACGTACAAATTTCTTTATCGGAAATTGGGGTAGATTCTTTCAATGTTATCAGCAGCGATTTGTGCAGAGATAATTTTGAGTAGTAAGTAATTTAAAAGGAAATTAAAGCGAGCGAAAATTTGCTGGCTTGGTTTAACTCGACGAGCGTCAAGAAATTTATAGCAAATTGAAACTGTCTTTTCTGCTTTCAATTAAGCATCTCATATCTAAACCGCGACTGTATACACACGTTATTAATCATAGAGAGCATAACTTGCACATTGCAATTTACATAAAATATGTATAATATCAACAACAATATCGAATATCTTAATTTAGCGACAATACAATAGACATGTTATTTATTAATAAAAAGGAGTAATTCTAGGTTTAGTTTTATGCTCTATTATTTGCATATTACTGACTACAGTCTGGCCTTTCGACATGTTTAAAGCTATAGTAGATTTGTATAAAATATGTTGTAATTTTTATAAATCTACTATAGCTTTGAAAATGTTGAAAGGAGAAACTGCAGTCAGTAATATGCAAAAAAAAACTAAACTAAACCAAGAATTAGTCCTTCATTAAATATTAAAGAGTTTTATCAAGTAACAACTTCTTCAATCAACTATAATAGACATGTTAGTTAGAATAGAATAATAAGTTTATAAGTTGTATGCTTATTTTGATAAGTTTTGAGAATATCCAACTTTGGTAGGAAAAGAAATCAATTCTGAACGACAAAATTTAATCATATTTCTATGATACCCACTAACGTATATTAACCTATTACATGTCAACATCCTATTCTTGGGACGCATCACGCATTTCAAATTTGTTTCTATTTATAATTGAGACTATTTTATATAAAAACTGCGATTAAAGTAATGAGAAGAACATAACTCATGCTATGTGGAAATTATGAAATTTCGGTTATTTTGCAAAATCAACACAAACAATATGAACAATGTGCACATCAAATTATGAAATTTTCCATATTTTGTCTTTTTTTATTAGTTTCTATAAATGGAATTAGGCGAAAATATAAATTTTGTTTTGCAATACATTATAAAATCTTCCCCCAACGTGTCCCAAAAAGGTTGATCGATACTAATTATAAATATACAACTGAAATAATTTTTGTATTTTTGAATTGCGGCCGGTAATGAAATCGATTAAGGCACAAATATATTTTGTGAAATTTAAATATTATGAGCTTTTATACTTAAATTAAAATATGTTTCACTGAGCGCCTACAATTGAATTTATCAACAAAGTTGTATTATAATGAATGCAATTCGTATTTACATTTTTTTTCTTCTCAAACAAAATTTTTGTTTGTAGAAAGTAAATAATTGATGTGCATTCAGTGATGCGACAATGTTCTTCTTTCTACTCTTCTTATTTGAAGTTTTAATGTAACATTGTTTTGTTTCAGTGTGGAAACGCTCCGCTGATCCAGAGGAAAACGCCAAGTTTGCGCAATTTTCTGGTAAAGGCATTTTAGAATTTGATATTGTTAATTTGAATGATGTGCTCCAGTTCGAGAGAGAGCAGGGCCATTAGATATCCACTATATCTTGTACCTAATAAAAGTGTGGGTTAAGAGAATTAACATATAAAAGATAATTTTGAGTACATATATATAAACTTATAGTACATATATGTAAAATGTAATTATAAGATATAAGAAATATTGCGATACGTTTCTAGTATTGTAATAATAAATTCATTATTGCTCTGAATATAGAAATTTTAACAACAAATGACGAAAGTAAAACAAAAAAAAAACGGAGTTGTTCATTAAAAAAATGCATTTTATATAATATTCAATGTTTCCTTCAATTTTTATTAATGCACGTTTTGAATATTTAAAATAGCTTCAATCAAATCATTTGCTGTTTCAATCACCATCTATTTGGTTTTGGCTTTATTAATTAGTCGTGTCGATGATTTTATTGAAAACAGCGAACAAAATGAAAATCATTGGCTTCTTTATGTGATAGTTAATCAAATTTTATCATTTATTGAGAATAAAATGTTAATGGTAATTACTAGTAGATGTAAAATTTTTGATAAAATACCTAATTATTGAAATTATTGTGTAACGTTTATTTAAATCAATTTGATATTTACATGTATTTTTTGATCATAGGGTGCAATATTATTTTTAAAAATACTTTATTGTAATATATTAAAACAGAAAACAAATAAATATTTAAAAACAAATTAAAAAATATATTATCTGCATAAATTATTTTGAATAAGGCACTAATTAAAATCACTCTTACTATTTACTACAAATCTCCGGATTCGTGATTATTCTTTTGCGATTTGTCATCGCTTTGCACGGATGATATATCTGACTCGCCGGTGAATATTTTAGATTGCTTCGATTTTTCCGAGCTCTTCGTCGTTTGTACCGGCGTGGATGTTCTGTGCTGCTTGTCAACGCTTACGCCCGAGCCTTGAATTGATGATATATTCTGCAGCTCTTGGAAAAATGGCGATATGTTGCTAGTATCAGCGCTGCTTGTTAACTGTTTGCTGACGAAATCTTTCAAAGTTACATCGCTGCTGGAATGCATATTTTCAAAAGAGCTCGACGAGCCCGATTCATGAGCTAGTCTCTCCTTTGTTTTACGTAGCGTTGGAATCGCCCAACTCATCCCTAATTTCTTTAACATACCTTCAACGTCCATCTCAGATTTATCGCTGGATGTATCCGAAGAACTTACTTCCTGTAATTTTTTCAGAATGTCCATTACATCGCTGCTTGATTGATTTTGCTGTTGTTGTTTACTCGTTCCGGGTTTGGGTGATGCTTCGCCCGAGGTGTTAATTAATAATGATTTAGGAGTACGATTCGATACGTTCGCTGTCTTCTTTTCTGGACTGGAAGTCTTTTCGGGGCTTTTCGAGAAGCGCATGCTGTCTACTTCCTGGATCGTTGATAATTCATGCGGTGCTGTATTGAATTGTTCGGTGAATTTACGCGCTTTGATTGTCAATCCCGGCGGTCGTTTTTTATTGTTCGTATCGACGCAGTTGTTCACCAGCTTTGGCAGCTTTGGTATATCCATCAATACAGGCGTGAAATTTTCATTAGTTTGCTGTGGCTGTTGTAGCGGCAAATCTTTCAAGTTGGCATAGCGCTCGATTATACCTTTATCCAACGGATTACTAGGACCATTAGCGGCTTCCAATAATTGCCGAATCAAATTAGCATCAACTTCATCTGACTGTGGACTGTCAATACGAAGTAGATTTTCAGTGAGTTGTTTTTGAATTTCTCCGGAATGATCAGAGTCACCCAGATGCGATGGCAAATTCAAATATGATGTGACATTGTCTTTATCAGAATTAACGCTATTGCTGGGGCTTAAAATTTCTTGACGCTCATTCCTCACCTGCTGGATCATCGCTGCCAAATTATCGATACGCTTCTGGCAGTGATCCGCCAATTTTGTGTACTTCTCAGCGATCACATCCGGATATTTCAATTGCGTGTATTCATCCAGCGTAATGTCTCGTGGATCAACATCATTATTGGCTTGACTTTGTTGGGATGTACTAGAAATTTTATGCTCGTCGACTATTGTCGGTGGTTTTGAGAGCGTGCTGGTCGTTGTATCATTAATCACATCCGATTGTTGAACCGTACGCGACGTGTTGTTTAAATTCTCTATGAGGTCGCTCATGCTCAGGTTGAAAAGCTTCAATACGCTCATTAGCTTCGATGTGGGATTGTTGCTGGTCGTATCAATGACGCTCGAGCTTGGCGTTGAGACCTCACTCACACTGCTCACGCCCAAATCATCAATGTTGCTTTTCGACATAATTAGCAATTTTTTTATATACGTGAGCAGTCGCGAATCGATGTTTTTAGATGATTTTTTGCTAGTTTGGTTGATGTTACTTTGCTGCAGTTTATTTTGCAGCAATTCGCTTAAATTTTGTGTTTGCCTTGCAGTTGCATTTTTTAAGTAGTCTGGCGGACTGTAGTATGAAGTGCTTGAATTATTTGATATATTGTTTTTAGTCAAATTATCCTTCCAATTAGACTTCTCACCACCACTCGGTTGTTTTTGATTAATGCGTACATTAAGGTCCTTTTTCTTAACCGCTCTTTTCCGTTTTTTATCCATTTGTGGAGTTGCATCAGCTACATCAATATTATTACCTGCATCAACGCTTACTTGCTTGTTGTTGTCGTGCAAATCGTCATCGTCCTGCAATTCAACGATAACATCATTCTCCATCGGATTTGTCACAAAAATCTCCGGTTTGTCGTTCTCCTGTATCTTGATTAAAATTTCACACAGCTTATCCTTATCACCGGTATCTTTGCACGTACATAATTTATCGTGTTTGTCCATGTCTATTTGCGCTTCGGACGAGGCAGTTGCGACCGTTTTAGGACTGGTCTGTGTGCTGGTGTTCTGCAAGATCAATATTTGACGATGCGTCTTGTATGTGCGATGTTTTTTTAATGAAGATTCGGGTTTTGATGACTTGCTTTTCGGCCTGTGATGATGATGATAAGTATGCGTTGATGTGTGCGTTGTACGTTTTTTCTTTGGTGTCGGGCACGATGACGATGAGCTCGATGATGTGCTAATATTCTGCGCGGATTGTCTACCATCCAATTCAGTTAGCAGTCGAGATAGATTACTTGTTTCGGGTAGTTGACTTTTTTCTTCCATAAGAAGGTCGTTTTGTCTTTTCAACTGCTCTACCAATCTTTGCAAATCGCCCGATGTTATTTTATCATTATCTTCTACTGCAGTAGGGGGTGGCGCTTTTTTAGTCTTAATTTTTTGGGTGACTTTATCTACTTGTGCTTTCTTGGTGGGACTATTCAGATCAATTACTTTAAATGGCATTTTTGTTGGGGAACGTGGTGGCGGTGATGGTTCACGTTGAGGTAGTGTAATAATATTCGGCGCGATTTTTTCCACGGCGGATTCAATTTTCTGCTGACGCTTTTTCTCGTACTCCTTCATTCGCGCATCAGACATGTGAAATTTATCCTTATGTGGATCGAGACCGGCAATACGCTCTTGTTTTTGCAGCAATGGTAGTTTTTGCATTAGCGCTTCGTAGTCTTTCTGAATTTTTACTTTTTCTAGCGCTTTCGCTCCTCGCTTATCCGCATCATCTCGCCACTTTTTAGTCATGGCAGAATATTTATCTTCGCTGCAATCGTTCGGGCAATATTGCACGCAGTCTTCAGATATTTTATGTACCTCACTACTATCCGTCACGTAGTTTTTCGTAAATCGATTATCATGATCGTAGTACTGCACAGTGTTAGATTTCCGTGGCGACTTGTGAATTTCGGCCCGTACTGTAACAGGCGCTTTTTCTGGCAGTTCTGCAAATGGACAGTCAAAGCATTGCGTCGAACCATCCTTGCTTGCGCGCTGCTTGTCCGCTCTAGAATTCACGGGTGTATTGTGAGGCATGTTCCTAAATTTATCAGTCTTGAAAGAGCAAGTAGTAGACATTTTCGATGTAGATGCAATTTTTCTCGGAACAGGCTCGCTTGCGCATCGACAGAAACTAGACGCACAACACTTGCATGACTTCTCGCTTGTTTGTGCAGCTTCATCCATCATCTTTGATACCTGTGATGATAGTTTTGGTTGCGGTATTGGTGGCGGTCTACGCGCTGGCTGTTCATCGCTGTCGCTTTCACCGATGGTTTTGTCAGGGATGTAGGTTGGAATGACGCGCTTCTTGATGCGGTCTGATATGCGCGTATTTAATGGCACTTCTGCGTCTTTATTCAAGTTCGTGAATGACTCCAAGGTGGACGTTGTTTTATATTGAACATTGTCTAAAAAAATAAATCATGTTAGTTATATGTAATAATAAAATAATCAGGACAATAGAGGTTTTATATTTCAACTCTACGATAATAGCTGTTACATTTCTCGTATTTTATTTAAGTGGAAGAATGGTTATATGTATTATAAAATACAGCACCTTCAAATAAGTTTCCTTTTTTTTTTGCTTTAAAATTATGAAGCGAAATCTNGAGGAGCAATCTAATAAAACAGTAGTTTTATGCAATACTAATTCCTTTTTTGATAATGATTAAACTATATTAAATCCAAATGATGTTTATAATGACGAAGGTGCAATGAAGACACCTTTTACTTAGGAGAAGAAGAACAAACTCAGCTTATGTATAATTAATTCAGTGCGTTGTGACAATTTGCTACGTCTTTTTAAATACATACATATTAATTCTAAAATTCAGTATGATCAAAAGAAACATTATAGTCTCTGATACATGGCTAATTTTTAATATGTAATTCAAACCGACCATCTAAACGTTGTTACCGTCTGTTCAATTCTTCTTGAACAAAAAATAAACTTTAACTTTAAAAAATAAATGGTGAAATTTAACGCCAATTATTGTTTTCATTTGTAATGCAATAACACTATGATTACCTTCAGTAAAATTTGTCTTAGGGACACTCTTATACGTTTCTTCGCCAGCTACTTCACCAAACCTTAACGGCTTTCCACTCCTCTCTATATCATCAAACCTTAACGGCTTTCCACTCCTCTCTACATCATCAAACCTTAACGGCTTTCCACTGCTCTCCACATCATCCATAATTTTAGACTCTTTAAATGGTGATTTAGGTTCCCTATAGGCTGGAGAATTTTGTGGCACCTTGGTTTTAATGGGCGTTTTTGGTTTAAAAACGTTAACATTTTCAGTCATTGTTGTTGGTGACTTCATGATGCAAAAATCTTCGGACTCGGAACTGCTGCTAATGGCATGTCGAACCCTTTTTGGTGATTTAAATTTAGCCTGCTTATTTTTGTGTAATTTCGACACCATGGCGGCTCTAGCATTCTCAATATCCCTGGTCATCTTTTTCGCTTGCTTCGGAATGGCTTCTTTCAATGCTATCTCATTCGCTTTGATTTGTTCTAGCTGTTCAGCAATTTTTCCTCGTTCTCTAGCACGTGCATTATTAATCCGAAGATTGTCATAGTACTCATGCTCTTCCACTTCCTCTATCTTAGCTTGATCATGTCCCAAACCAATATCTTTCAAACAGTCACGATATTGACTTTGCAATTCAATTAATTTACGATTTTGCCATTCTTTCAATTTTGTGGCGCTGTCCTTTTCAGCCTGCGAGAGTTGCTTTGTCTTTTCCTTTTTGACTCGATTCCGTACGGTTTCTGCCAAGTCGCTTGATTGCTGACGTACCTAAGAAAATACCAAGTCAATTTTATTAATAATTCACGCTATATACACTGAAATAATTACTTGTCGGAGGCGTAATTGTCGGCGTTTTTGAAACTCTTTACTATTTTGACATACATCGGCTGTAGTTACTAGTTTTCCTCGCTTTACACTAACTGGATTACCAGTAACAGTCACATTTATAGACATTTTAAATATTTAAACACCACATGACGTTTTATATAGTATATTTACATTAGAATCATGATTATTAACATAAGGCACCTTTTGTTGCGTTGCAAAACAATATTTTAAGAAGTAAAAATTGGAAAAAAGATACGTTTTAAAAAAGTGTAAACAGTAAAATAAAATTTCAAGATATCTAACACCGAAGCTACTTGACAGCTTGAATTACTAAGTTATGTATTATAAAATAGATGTCGCTGTAATACTTTATCAAATAATTATATAAAAATGTAATGCAATGAAAATAAAAATTATATCCTTAATTGTACAATATTTCAATTATTTATTTTGCAAATTTGTTTATTGCGTTTGTACATTTTTTATATATTTCTAGTTTTCTTTATTGGCGCTAGGAGGCGTGTTTGTTTATTAATTTGTCAATTATTCATTTGTTTTAAAGATTCAGTGGTTATTGTTGAAAGCGTTGTTAATAATTCAACCAATAATTAACAAAAAATGTAAGTAATTAATGTAATAATTATATATAGTTAAGAAGATACGATTGAATCAAACGAATAATACATCTACTATAAAATAAATGTCGCTGTAAGTTTTTTCTAAAATCATCCATTTGGAATTACCATAATTTGATGTTTATTATTTTATAACTTTGTTAACAAATACACAGTTTTGTTTAATAATTTAAAAAAGTAGGATAATGTTGTGTTCCCTTTGACGCACAATACACATACATTACATAAAGAGTCGTTCCTTTCTACTCAACTATTCCACTCAATCGCATCAACGTACTTCAGATACAGTGAAAATGCGGCTAATGCGTTGTAATGCGTGCATTACAACGCTCTCTATGATACAATTTCACTGTAGTTGCGAACACAGTTTCACTTATTACTGCCAGGAGTCGTGTGCATCCATTTGTAAACGTTCACCGGCAATTGATTTAAAATCACAAATACCTAATATTGGCTTCTTTTTATTTGCGGTTTATTTAATTAAAACCACAAATATATTGTTGTAGCATTTTCCATAGCACTAATTTTACTTATGTTATAAATATTATAGATTTGGAAATTAGCATTTAAACAATCACAAAAATATTTGTAAACTAATTATAAAAAAGTCATGTTTATTTACTCTTTTTGCAAAAGCATCTAATTTTAAATTGGTTTTTATTAGTTTATTTCTAAAATAATGTGTTGCAATATATACTTCGGCAGTAAAATTGAGTGAAAGCCTATTTCATTTCCATTTATTATTAGATAAATATTATTGTTAGTTAATTTAACAGGCAGTGTTAAAACACGATAATTGATTTTCATGAATATTACAACAGCAAGCTTGATTTGTTGCAAACAGGCGGCGTTTGAGGTTATTTATCCATTATTTTCCACTTTGCTTAAATTGCGGTTTGTCAACTGATGGTGGTTGGTTGGTTGGTGGCTGGCTGTTAGTGGTTGAGGCTGATTTGTTTGATTACTCGGGCACAGGAAAGCATAGTAATTAACACAACAATGTGATTATGGTAATAATGTATAGTACCTATATATTTATTTAATTTATTAATAAAAACGGTGTTTTAGGTTCCCCTGTTGTTGGTGGATTCATGGTGGAAAAATCTATGGACTCAGAACCTCTACTAATTATGTGACAAGCTCTTTATGGCGACTTAAATTTAGCCTGTTACTCTTTCTGTAATTTTGACGCCATAGCAGCTCTAGCATTCTCAATATCCCTGGTCATCATTTTCCTTATTTTCTGAATGGCCCCTTTCAATGCATTTTCATTCGCGTAAATTTGTTCCAATTAATACTCAGTCTTGGGCAGGAAAGCATAGTAATTAACACAATGCGATTATGGTAATAATATATAGTATATATTTATATAATTTATTAATAAAGAATTTCTCTGAAATTTTTCAAAAAATCATTCACAAATAGATACTTTCATTCATATGATATAATAATGTAAATATATGTATATATCTCTAAAATATCTTACAGTCTAATGTAATATAATGATCTTTTTTATGATGAACATTTTAAAATATGTAACTAGATGCAAAGAGAAAAAAATAATTCAATTAACATTAAAATACTCTGTAAACATTTATATAAATATAATATGACGTAATAATATTAATAATAATTAATAAATCGATACAATTATACAATAATATTGGCAATAATAATAATAATAATAATAATAATAAATCGTAATAATAATAAAAAAATGATAAGAGAAACATCAAAATTAAAAATTAATAACATGTTGTTTAATGAAAGACTTAGAGGTAATGAAATGAGTAATGCTTAATTACACATAAAATAATAATAATAATAAACTTACATAAATACAAAACCATAAAACAAAAAAAAAATAATAAAGAAAATAGTAAAATGATGAAAAGTGCGGTGGGTGGATGATTGTACAACTACTAGTCGAAAGAAAATCGATTTTTTTGTTAATTTTTTGTTTAAGAAAAAGCAGCGATTTTATCTATACAGAGGCGTTTTGTTTACGACAACAAATAACATTATTTTATTTTATTTTATTTTTTACACATCTCGCTTACTTTTCGACGCCTTTGTATATCACATTTAGATGCAACAACATTATTCATCATTTAGATTAATAATTAATTAAAAAAACACAATTTTTCGTAAATAACTATGGCAGGTCATAATGCGTTCGCGTACTCACTCTCTCTCTTTCTCTCTCTCTAAATAGATTATAATTTTTCATCTCATTGTTTTTTTTACCTACTTTAATGTAAAATTACATATAGCCTTTACAATACAAGCGAAAGATTTCTTAGTTGTTGAGTATCGGTTTTGGTTTGCTTTAATTTAATCTACAGAATTTTATGGCTGTATTTGTTGCAATTTAAATATAGAGGTATATGTGGAGATAGGTTTTTGGTAGTAGCGCGATGATTTTTTTTGTTTGTTTGTAACATTTCACTTTACTTTAATTAAATTACAATAAATTGCTTTGGTTTCAAAAATACTCAAACGTTTTAGAGACAATTGCTGCGATTGCCCAAATGGTGCATAATTTGTTGTTTGAATTTTTATATTGCACTCGCTGGAAAAATAAATAAATATACGACGACTCGGACACAAAATAAACCGTTACTATCAAAATTATTTAAGTAATATTGGTTGGTATAATAACGTATTTCGATCATTTGAAGAAGGAAGTGTTTTTATTGAACTTTCTCTAACATTTTCATATTGTTCTGTTGAAGATTTTGTTTTAAAGCAAGTTTTGAATAAATTTGGAAAAAATATCTTCTACACATCGATTAATGAAAACGTATTTTAATCATCTGAACAATGGAAAATTTGGAAAAATTATTTAAGAATCATTTACACATCGATTGGTAATGACGTATAACCTAAAAAGTTTGACATCTTTACATAATAATATTGGTTTGTAGCAAAGTTTGCATTAAGAAAACGTTTAAAAAATTTGGAAAACCTATTTATGCATCATTTAGATATCGTGTGTTAATCATCTGAAAGGGTAGCGCTTTTTGGAACGTTTTCTCAGACCTCCAATTAATAATATTGCTTTATAGGAAATTTTGCATCAATCATCTGAAATTTGTAACGCTATTATTAAACTTCCTTTCACATCTTCACATGATATTAGTTTGTAGTAAATTTTTTGTATTGGGTACGTCAATTTTTGAAAAGTTTGGAAAATATTCAAACGCCTAAACAAGATCTAAGTAAGCAAAGGGTCTATTACAGATTGTTGTGGTACACCGAAATGTAAGTTTTTGTTTACATTCCACCCGATATAACTTATAGTTTAACAATAACAGTTTAGTTTGCGAATATTGCGTCCTATATTTGTAACTGGCACGCTTTTTCAGAAAGGTGTGCGATTATTCGTGAAATTTATGACTAGATTATGATTATTATGAAAAATGCCTGAATTTGAATTGCTGCTGCTGCTCGGGCTGCTGCGGATGGTTAGTTAGTAAAGTATGCACCATTGGATTTCTACGTGGTTACTACCAAAAATTATATAATAATAATAATTAATCAAAACTGAAAGATTGGTGAATTTTTCGCGTTGTTCGTGTGTGTATGTGTATGTATACATATATATATATAATTTTTTTTTAATTGTGAAAAATTGAACAATCTTTATGTTTTCTCGATTATTTTGTTTTTCTCTGTGTGGCTTGTAATGCGGTGGCAAACAACAAACATAATCACACCAACGATCAAACACGTACAATTAATAATGCTTAAAAATTAATTAAAACTTCTTCTTCTTTAATATATAATTAAATATAATATAATATATTTATATATAAGGTATAAATTACTCGAAATATTCATTCAATATATTTTATATACAATTTGATTGCTTTCGAAAAATTGAAAATATAAAAAGCATGTACTTTTATTATTTATACTTTTTTGTTGTTGCTTTCTTCTATTTTACTATACTTTACTTAATGATATATAATAACTTATACTCTCTTCGATAACAATGACTTATTAATTAAAGAACACAGATATAGCTCGTTATATTTTAATAATAATATTAATGTATATAATAAATTAAACACTAATTTACAGTATGCTGGCCATTTGATGAAAATCGTTGCATATTGTTTTGTTGTATTGATATCGTATTTATTCTTTTTTGGTGCGTTCAGTACTCTGATGGCAATCTGAAAGCTGGCCTCATCTCACCTTCATCATTTTATGCAGCAGGCCATGAATTATATTTAAGTGTAATTGGCAGCAACAAATTCGAATGTGCTGCGCATAAAAAGTCTTCGCGGATTCTCTAAAATCATGGCCTGCTGCTACTGTATGATTGTAATATTGAATTGCACTCTGTCAAGCTAATAAAATACATTATTGGAAAGGCGGTGGTTTAAGATATTTGTCGTCTGATGGTGCGACGTTTTAATACTAGTAAATATTTTGTACATTAGAGTCTACTGTACATAGTGCCGGATTAAATGTCAAATTTAGCATTCACCTAATAGATATCTAATATCGCCTTTTATTGTCTCGGTGATGTGTTCTAAGAGTCCAGGACGATACTAGACATTGTTATTCCTTAGATAACAACTCAAGGAGACAAGTAAAAAGACATTTATCAGATATGCTAGGCAAATTGATTCCGAAATTATTGAATACATACTATATCTAGGTAAAATATCGCTTTATATTGTCTGGTGATTTGTTCTAAGAATCAAAGACGACTTCAGAATCGTTAATTAATAATATAGAAGATATTTGTTAGGCAAATTGTTTGCGAAATTTTTGAAAACAGATTTTGAATGATTCCTAGAACATCCGATATGCTAGGCAAATTGATTCCGAAATTTTTGAATTTTTATATACCTTGTTATTTTCATTATTACTGCATATCTATAATTTCGCCATTTATTGTCTCTATGATTTGTTCTAAGAGTCCAGACTTCGTTATTTCTTAGATAACACCTCAATGAGACAAGTACAAAGACATTTGTCGGATATGCAAGGCAAATTGATTGAAAAATTTCTGTAAAAGCCCTAAATATCATATTATGTCTTGGAGTAGGTATATTTATTGTTAATTTCAAAAATTAGTTGCGAAACTTTAGAAAACTGATTTTGAATTATGCCTAGAAATGGCGAAAAACTTAATCCGGCCCTTACAGTAGGTATATTATTATTATTGTTACTTCGAAATATTCTACGTGTGATGAGGTTGAGTCAGCTAGCTTTACTACTATACCATCAGATTCCCAGCAATGCCAAACAACCATTTTCATCCATGGAGTTTGTAGAAAATGAAAAAATCGTATTGTAAACTAGTGTTTGTTATTTTCTTCTTCTTGTGTAATAATAAACGCAGCGACAATCTTGCAGATTTTCGCCTTATTTATAATTCCATCATTCTTTTTACAACTACAATTATATAATAAAATATCTTCGTTTATTATGCTTTATCTCTTATTATATTTCATATCTCTTGTACTTTTATTTTATTTTATTTATATATTTTTTCATCAAACGTATTTTGAGATCTAGTTTTTGCGAATGATTGTGGAGAATCATTCGGCATGTGGTAATCAACAAATTAAAAAAAAAACAAAATTTAAACAATATATAGGTATAGATATATAATGTATATATATATTTTTGTTTTTGTTGTCTTTTTCGCGTATATATATTTGTATGGACAACCTGGTGGTTTTGTATTGTATGCTTTTTTTTGTTTTCTTTCGATATGCCAAAAATTAAGTACACATTTGCTTGCTCACTGTATTGTTGTATGTGTGTTATTATTGTGTATGTTGATATTCTATCGACGTTTGAGGAATGCACGAATGGTGTTGTTTTAAAGTATGGCATATTTGGCAGTTAGTTCGGTGAGCAATAGCCAGGTCAATTTTTTTTTTTTTTTGTTCAATTAACAATATATTTGGACAATATTTTCAATTTGTTGATTGTCCTCCGGTTGAAAAATCCGTAGAAACGCTTTTTTCTATCTTCGATTTACTTATTATTTAATATCGACAGTCACAAATTGAGAGTTGTGATGATGCAATCACAATTTGAAAAGGATGGCATTTTACGTTATATCGTTCATGTTGTGTCGCTCATTCCAGCCATATACATATTGGAAGTTTGTGTATTGTAATTTGCAACAACGCGCTATTGCAGACTAGTTTTATATAAAAAATATAGAAATTCGGCGCGGAGCGTCCCAATTTAATAGCCCACGTGTGAGTCAGTGTGTTTAGTTCACTTTGCGACGCATCAGTCGCCAAATCGGCTGCACGCCTTCTTCCACTTGCATTGCGTGCACCATTGCTCTCGATGCTCCATGCCGTATACCTTTCGGCACTTTTTATTCTCGCCGCGAACACGACGCGGCGATACCGGCATCTTGGGGCTGTGCGGGCGCGGCGACAGTTTGAGCATCTTGTGCGGCGACTGGGGGATGTTGATCGGCCCGGATAAATACTGCTGGCGAAGCGTGCCGACGATCTGGCGCTGATATTCGGGGTCTTCGTGCGGCGGCCGAGCCATGTCGCGGTGCGAGAGGGTAGGCGGTGGGCTCGGCTGGAATTTCTCTACCTCGGTGTAGTAGAATTCCTCTTCGCCGTCCGGAATGACGCCACGATTCCTAAAATATTCACACAATTAGACTTTTTGCCAAATGATGACTAAAAACTTGCAATTTTACACACTCCTATGAAGTAATCATTATTGAGCATTAAAGGTGCAAACACAATATTGAAAATAAGGGTAACTTCAAAGAAGGGAGGCAATGTAGTGTAATACGTTGATTCTTTGCTTTGATCTGGATCGGCTATAAACTCTCTATTCATATCACCACTTGCGAGCAACAGATTAAGATTTAAAGGCTGCTTACAGCCACTAGTGCATTTACCGAAACATTCAAATTATGTAAAAATCGTTGAGATTAAGCCTATATTATCTTTTTTTGATCTTTTAAACATTCTGTTGGAAATAATATTTATAAATCACATGCGCCCTCTATTATTTACAAGAGTACATAAGTACTGTTGGATGGCTACCTTTGAGCATGCGCAGTTGGTTTCGATGTAAGAGAGAGGTTATAATGTCTTATGTCATATAATCATGAAATTTAATTATTCTTCTAGGTTTGTTTTTTGTATATTCCTGTATTATTATTAATGCATCTTGTTAATTCTTCTAGAATAATCAAATCAAACCCTTCAGTCGTTAAGAAACCCCTTAAGCCTATAATTTTCAAGATAGAAGATTAATCAGTTTGGAACTTGAATGTTTTGATTGAAAAAAATGGAATATTTGCAGAAACCTTGCGAACATTCTAAACAACTTTAGAGATCCGCGTCGCTCAGGTTGAAAAATCCTAAATTGGGACATACTAGGTATTATTCAGGTATAGTGTTTAATATTTGCGGAATATGGACGAATTTATAGATTTGGCTAGTAGAATAGACCCAATAAAAAGACTTTACTTTTAAGATAACTCTCGTATGTAGCTATTTACATAGCTAATAGGTATGGCATATGTTTTCTTTATGTTGTCAATTGAGATAATCTCTAATTAAACTATCCCATAGGTATGTATGTATAATAGGAGCAGCATTTTGCATATCTATATTTTTTTACAGCAATTATATATTTATATTGTCAATAACTAACGTCGTCTATCAATTTATAAGCTATGATTAAAGTATAAGTCGCCATAAGGCGGGCACATCGTTTACTTGTCTTATAAGATGGGCAATGACGTTTGAAATAAACATTTTCCATAATAATGATTCTGTAAACTGTAATTTGTAATGCGATTACATTTTGATACTTTAATTATTTTAAGTAACAAAACAATTTGTTCTAGTTAGAATTTTCTCCCACTGTTAGATAAGTAACGGATAAAAAATTTTCATCGCTCATGAGATTTTACATTATTTTGCATTGTATACAGTGGCGTAACAATGCGGGTGGCATTGCGATGGGGTCTTTAAACAATTTCTGGAAAAATGCAAGAAATTGTTTTATTATAGAGTACATTTTTTATTAGATTATATTAGGCAATCTAGGTGACCCTCTAAAGTTAAAATAGTTATTGTATTTGAAATTTAGTAATGATTTTGGTGATAACTTGTTTTTTAAGTTTTTTTAGTAGATTTTAAAACATTTTACTATCTTGCTTTAAAAACAGGAACAATTTACAAACTTTTGTAATTACGCCGTTGATTGTATATTGCTGTTTATAGAGGTAGTAACCAAACCATTAATCGAACACAAACATAACGCATTACTACGAAAATCAAATCATCAAAATATTTATCGTCAACAAGAAACCTAATAATGATTTTACATCGGTAGAAATGGACGTAAACATTGCAATTTCCGTTGCGAATTGAGACTACTAGAACTAGAAATCCGAAAACGATGTTATTTAAATGAAAACAACATGCAATTAGCTAGAAAGAAAAAAAAATGAAATCTTATGATAAAACAGTAATTTAGTTAATTTGTTGTTATTCATTAATAATTAAGCAAAATCATCATTGTATCATGCGCGCGCGGTTTCTCTCTATATGTATGTATATAAATTGCATTTTGCATTGTTTTTATTTCCATACGTGTACGAGGCTAATAACTTCTAGTAATTCATCTATAATTTTAATAATCGCTGATTATACATCTCGCATGGTTATAATTATAGATATCAAATAAGATTTCGTTGTTGTTGTTGTAGTTGTTGTTGCTAGTTGGAATCAAGAACGAGTACCAGTTTATGTTAATACACATTCACATTTTCTAATTAATCCACATCTCGCATCATGTTTGCCTTCTCTCTCTCTCATTTATCTCTTTCTAAATAATTATTATTAGCATGGCAAAAATATTGCAAATTAGATCAATTTATTAATTATTTTTTCGGATTGAATTGGAAAAGCACCGTTTCAAGGCTGCGTGCTTTTAATAATCATTTTCTGTCATTTTTTTGAGTTCATCCAAACTTATAATTTATTACCTATATCGTTTTTTAACAATGTTGCTGTTATTAAATTTTAATTGAATGTTTTAATTATCAATAAGTATTCTTTTAACTCGCGATTGAAAAAAGTCAGGCTAAAAATTATAAAATTTCAATAGGAGTAACTAATTAATATTTTCGTGGCTTAAAAGTTGTAGTCAGTTGACTTTAACTTGTAGATTAATTTCGAGTTAAAATATCTTATGTTCTTCAATCAATTTTAAAGTTAGAGTAAAATTCAATAAATAATGTATAGAATAATAGAGATCTACTTCATAATTATTGATATGTATTACATTTTTTACAATTATTATAAAAACTGCCATCTTGTAATGTAATATAACTTCAAGTTTGAAATAATTTAATTTTTGAGGCCGAAAAGTTGTAGTTAATTGACCTAAGTTAGAAAACACTACAATAGATAATGTGAAATAATACTTATTTAACCAACTCTTATTAAATGTCCTTTTTATATAGCTTGGAGTTTACGCTAACTCATCTTATAGTGAAATATAAGTTTAAGTTTGATTTTAATCAAAAATTAAATTCAGCATTCAGTAGAAATTGAAATACTAGTAATTAAAAGTTGGTTGTTAAATGAAAAGTACCTGAGAATGTTTTTATGGATTTTAATATTGACTAACCTTTAACTTCTTGTAATTTTATTTTTAAAGTGCATTGAGAATAGAAAATGTTAAAAGATTTGCGAAAAGTTGTCTGAATAAATATTTTTTTTGTTAAAATCGCACTAAATTACAAATTGAAGTTTGGTAAAAAAAAGTTGTTATTTAGAGTGATTTTTTTTATAAAGATGAATTTATATTTTTAAGCAATACTTTCTTTGCGCGAGCACGATTGAATCAGCATTAAACCATGACAATTTATTCGACCG
>JARJDW010012189.1:0-12493 GCA_030264715.1 Adinopsis sp. GC000173
GATTGCATTTGCATCATTGCAGCAACATTGCAGCAGCATTGCAAAAACAATATTGCAAAAATGCAATCATTGCAATGTTGCTGCAATGTTGTTGCAATCATATGTGCTGTATGGGTAGTATATTATTTAAAATATAATAAAAGAAAAATCAACTACAAAAGTACAATAGATATAAATTTGTAAGTATTGTTTCATAAATTTTATGATATTTGCTGTATTCCTACTGGTTGTGTACCATTATAATCTAATTTTATTTTTTCTTACAAACTCTTCGTGTCTTCATGTCTTACTTCATTTTCGCTATAGGACTTTTGCAGCAGTAATTCAAATAGACTTAATTTAATTAACTTATCAATAAGGAGTTTAAATGTTCTCGAATCGCTGCTACCTACCTAGTAGTTGAAACTACGCATTACTTTTTATTAAAAGAGGAAGCTTAATTTCTACCGTAGGTAATTACTAGAAACCTCAATAGATTGTGTTTGATTGCAGCATAAAACTGGTAATTAATAAAATTCGTATGGATTTGAAAATAAATGACATACTTATGATACATAAAACACCATAAAGGAGTCCGATTGCAAGACATTCAGTAAACATATAACATATTTATTATCAAATTTAATTGACATTCCGAAACATACCTACATTTATTGAAATCGATTTGGATAATCTTTTTTTTTAAATTTATCGCTTGTTGAGTGTTAGAGCGAAAATTGTGAAACATCGACATGTTGTTTTATTCATTTTCTTATTTCCACGGCCATTATTATCATTTTTTGTAAATAAAAATCGCAGCGGGTGCACTATTAAAACCGTCAATCTTTATTTAACTCTTGATGAGTGACATCCCAACACACGTATTTGCGTGGAAACAATTGGGAATCGTTGATGAAATTGAAAACTACATTTTTGCCATCCATGTAGATAGATATTGATTAATTTCTAAATATTGTAGGTATATAGAAACTTTATTCCAAACGATTTATATATGTTAATTTAATATTTTTATAAGCATGCCTATGTAATTTAATAAATTACGGTCTACTACATATTATTAAATGATTTTTGAATATCAACAAATTAATCTTGCATTATAACTACTTGTTTCGTATCTCCAAATATTAATAATTTATAAAATAGTATTTTGATTTCTTCATTAAAAAATGAAAGTGGATGGTTGTTGGAACATCTGTTACAACTAAACTGCAATTCATATACAACAACCAAAAACAAAATAAAGCTAAAATGAAATTTCACTTGTTTGGCTTTATTTGGTCAAGTAATATACATCTAAAGCGTGTTTTAAACGACCTACAGCTGAGCTAAACTAGTCTCTGACGATGTTCTAGCTGGAACTTGGGGATTAATACCTTTATGAGAAAAGATAACTTCTTCGGTGTGTAAACGAACCTAAGCAATCATAAATTTAATTAAACATTTGGCTGACAGACTTTTACACGAATTTATATCATTCTGTCAATATTTAGGGCACGTTTTTTTATATGTTATGATATATTCCAATTTTCTGTGAGAAATTGTCTGAAAGACAACGCGCGTGGTTAGATTTATGGGCCTTCTGGGGAATGCACAAGCTGATTGTATTGGGGCACATTCCTTTTTCTAACTTGTTGATTGATTAAAACACAACGCGCGCACGCATAAAAATCCTTTTGCGAGCGACATAAATAATTATAACACCCGGTAATTGCTTGTGTTGAATTACTATCAATTACATGAAATTTACATTTCTAACAAGTAGCAAATGTTGACTTATCACAAGATGGATGACTGGAGTCTTTAGCTAATATATCTTACGCTTTTTTCTCTCCTTTTTGTTACAGCCTGCGAATGTAATCAGCACGCTCGAAGGTGTCGCTTCAACATGGAATTGTACAAGCTATCGGGAAGAGTATCTGGAGGTGTTTGTATGAAATGCCGTCACTTTACTGCAGGCAGACATTGCCACTATTGCCGCGAAGGCTACTATCGGGATCCCACCAAGCAGATTACACATCGACGGGCTTGCAAACGTGAGTAATGACCGCATGCAACTATTTATTTTATTATTTTCACACAACGACTTACATACATACTACTCGTACATGTAAGTATCTTGATAGACAAAAAGCCAGCCAGCAAAAACAATTCTATAAAGTAAATTGAAATCGTAAAGTTTTGTGGATTTTATACTGCCATATCTCGTACGCGGCAATAAATGGTTTGTTTCGGGTTCGTTAGGTGTTGATGTCCGTACAAGAAAGCGAAGAAATTGAAAATCATCGAAAATAAATTGACATTGATGAATGGTATTTGGTGTAGATATCTTATTGATACCTTGTATAAGTGCAAGTCACTCGGTTCCGGACAGTTTATTATTAATTTAAAACGTTCGAATGATAAAACTATCTAATCATCGTATACGCTATACGGATACACTCAACCATCAACGTATGCACAAACAAATTTTGAAAGTTTTTACATGTTTAGATTTGTTGCGAATGCAAGGGGGTGCTGATTAACATTGCACAGCCCTCACTCTATGAGTCAACAGACAAATGACTCCTCAATTATGAGGGTTGTGCTTCGTGTCGCTTTCTGGAAGCGAAAAAAGATAAACGATTTTACATGCGCCAAGATGGTAGGTATTTTACGTTAACTTTAAACTGTGATTATTTGAGTAATTATCGAGGAATTTGTTAAATTTGCTCGAGATTTTCCCTAATTTTACATTAGCAACCGATTTGCTACTACTTTAAATATCAAAGCTGAAATGATTAATACACTTTAAATTATATCTTTATTCAATGAATATTTTAAAAACTCGTTTCAGTATTATGTATTTCTCTAAGCGCGTTGTCAATATTTATTAAAATAGATCAATAATTTGATTTATCTGTATGGTAAAGTGTTCGGTTAGGAAAACATATACCTGAACAATTTATTGTAGCGGATTGAGAAACGATCTTTTATCTCGTGATATTTAACGCCATTTGTCCAACAACGCTTAATTTATATCCTGCACAAGATGTTTAATTCCTGCTGTTCGCTATTTTACATTTCCTTTCCTGAAAGCAGCAATTATTTAGTTGATTTTATTGCGATTCGAGTTCACGCAACATGTGTCCTTCTCACTTGCGCCTTTTCGCTTAATTGCCTCATCACCTAGCACACACACTACAATCGCGCAAAAATTCTAATAAGAGAGTCATTATTGTGTTTTGTGCATTTTTCTGCCTACACAAAACGCGCTTTGTTGCTATGAAAATTGTTGTTCGCATTGCTCTCGCAAGAGCAAGTGACATTATCATTTTCTAACAAACAGGACCGGTTGTTCATGAATGTATCGTTTTATTCCTCTACCGAGAGAACGCTAAGACTTTGCATTTATTATTACTCACCATTTTGTTTATAATCACATAAAGTAGAATTATAATGTATCTATTACTATGAACAATTTATTATAAATTTTATTGCGCTTACTTTATGGCGACGTAATTTGTGTTATATTAATTATTTACGATTAGAAAAATATTTATTCTATAATGCTAAACTTACTCGACGGTTTAACACCATGTTTCATGCTTATTACTTCTCCTATAAGTAATTTATTTCTCGCTAATGATTTTGATTTAACGTTTGCATATTTAATTTGAAATTATCGATGCACGATATAGTTTATTTAACTACACATTAAACATTTTTAGCTCTAAATTACTTAATAACTAATAATAATTTATATCACTTTTTTGTGGGAGGCAGTCAACTGTTGATAATAATTCAAATGAAAAATGTTGCGTCTAAAATTGTTAGCGTTGCTTAACGTTTATCTCAAATAAAAATTAAATTAACATCGTAAGTACTTACATTGACTACAATATTTATTAGAACATTTTATATTTATTTACTTGTATAAGTTACTGGTTTGTGACTTATGCATTTGAATATTTAATTTGAAATTATCGATACATAATATTTTATATTAATCCTGAAATTGATTGAATATTTTTTGCATTAAATTACTCTATACCTTAGAAGGAATCAAACAATGGTTTAAGCTTAGTTAAAAATATTATTTTATTACGGATGTGATGTTAGCAATAATTTTCAGCAATAAAAAAATATAAATTTATTTTTTAATTGTCTCGCTCATTTTTAAAGAGATTTACATGATTCACTTTCAAAATATTGTAGGCTTTCAGATTCATGTAGATTTTATCAGATTTTGATAATATTTAATACAGTAATGAGCTATAAACAAAGAATGGGTTTAATTGCATACATATGTAAAAAAAATTGGATTCACTTACATCATGATCTTCTTTATCAATGAAATGCTAAATTAGTTCATTTTTTTACATATATATGCAATTAAACCCATTCTTTGTTAATAGCTCATTACTGTATTAAATATTATCAAAAACTGCTAAAATCCACATGAACTTCAAAGCCTACAATATTTTGAATCGATTAATATTGGAATCATTTAAATATCTTTAAAAATTAGCGAGATATCTAAAATAGAAATTATATTTTTTTATTGGTGAAAAGTATTGCTAACTTCACATCCGTTATTTTATTTGTTCTGCTAATAGTAGCTAATTTAACACAGTAACTATTAACTGACATTGGGCGATAAATTCTTCTAAAATCTTTACAAAAAAATTCATTATAACATTATATTCAAATAATAATAAACTTTGGGTTTTATAATGAAGGGTTTATAACATTACAGAATATGTAGGTTTAAATATCGCAAAATCCGACGCACTTATAGACCAGAAAATCGTTTATATTGTATTGTATTTTAAATTGCGTCTTATGTGTTTCGTATACCGCGCTTGTAATTCGCTTTTACGGACAAAAGTTTTTTTATATAAAAATAATAAAGTAAAATATGCATTGAAAAAGGCTTAGAATTACGTATTATGCAAGTACAATGACTATTCTACCTCAAACAAAAAAATGGTGGTAGTTTATTAATATTTTATATTTATAATTTCATAGCATTGATTTATCGATAGTAAATTTGATTTAATCAACAAATAATTTAGAACATCAGTAGCTTTATAACACTCTTAACAGTAAATTACCTAATAACGAACAATTTATCACACTTTTGTAGGAGTAAGTTGATTGTTAATAATAAAGAAATATAGCTTCTAAAATTCTGTATACTACTCTTCGTGTAAATGAAATGCTGTAGTAATTGCGCTTTAAGACAATTTAAAAAGATAATGAGTAAAACGTAAAAGGTAATTTATTCAAATTTCTAAAATATAGAATAATTTATTAATGCTTATTTAGATTGTTTATGCGGTGGGATGAAGTTAATTGTGTGTATGTGTCTTTAAGCCGGTTCTACTTCGACTTGGTCGTTTTAGTGTCATTACAAAGCATAAAGATTAACATAATTGTTTGTTGAAATAATCAAATTGCCAACCACACACATACCATTTACAGTGTTTTCCTTTGCGCAAAAAGTAAGAACCATATCGATATAAATTTTTATGTCTTTGTTATCGTTGCACTCAATTTTTTCCATTCCATGCTCATGTAGTTAATAAATCCCAAATTTATAACGCTAATAAATCGTTGGAAAAACAAAGGAACGAACTTTTAGGATGTGGATTGAATCTGATACATGCGGATGGCTCCCCTAACGACTTATACAAGTCTTTACCCTCCTTTGCATCAATTTACAAAACTGAAGTACCTAATCAAATTTATGCGAATTGAAGGATTTCGGATAATTGGGGCACGCGCATCGAGAAAAAATCTCCACCACCCATTCATTTGTTGAAATTCTAAATGTTAACCTAAACTAAATTTCCGTGCCAAAGCATTAAATAAATGCGGGAAGTCTTGAATATATTACGGAGTATTATAAACAAAATTGTCTTGGGCTTCCTCTACTTCTATGAATTTAAAACATTACACATTAAAAGGACATGAAACGGTTTCCTGTGCTTACATTATAATATAATTGTTCCACTAAATTCTCAGAATTGAATCAAGCTACATTTTTTACGAATTTGTTTTAACTATAATGCTCGTGTACGTAACAAAATTCTGTTTAAATTCGAATAAAAACAAATCGCTTGCCTGTTTCAAACATAAACCATGCAGAAAATTGTTTATTGTAAAATCTTGCACACCACTATAAACAAAAAACATTATTTCATGTAAATATTTAAAATTTTGCTTCAAAGTGTAGATAATTATGATTATTATTCCACAATTAAAATCGTTACGTTCGTTGTCCAGCGAGTTTTTAGAAAGCAATTATTTATAAATATTACCTGCTATATTTCAACTTGCTTAGTAATTTCATTTTTACAAATTCCATAAAATTTATTACATATATACGATCGATTTGTCGTCTACTTTAGCAATTACAGAATAAATTTCAATTATATCAATTATACATAATATATAAATGCTTCGTGCTGTAAATCCAAAATAAATCCACTTAAAAAACTTTTATTTTACGACAATTTAATTGTAGAAGTGCTTTTTTCCTTAAAAATAAAAAAAAAAGACTAGGAGACACCAAAAACTTTCTAAAACCGTTATTTTAAATTATTTTTAATTCATCTCTTATTTGAAAAACTTTTAAGACGACACGAAAAACGTCGATTATAGTCTTTTTCTCCGTTTCCCTTCTCAAAAAGAAACCTTTAATGCATCATGTCAACTTTTTCGAAACTTGCGCTCATAACTTTTTACACATTCATCTTTCTTCATGATTATTAAAATTAATTTAGTGTGGTGCTGACATGTGAAAAAAATTGTCTTGGCTCGAATTGAAATTTATGCCTCGCTTTCTGTATTCGGGTAAATTAATTTACAGCTTCAATTATCAAGTCGAACAAGTGGTGAATAAAAAAGCGTAAGTGTGTGCTGTGTGCCTTTTTATATTCTATTTAAATAAAAAAAATATATATAAGTATAAGGCCCTAACTACATAATATTTTATATTAAGCCTGAAATTGATTGAATATTTTTTGCACTAAATTACTCAATATCTCTACAATTATATTTTGTAGGAATCAGACAGTGCTTTTAGTTTAGTTAAAAATATTATTTTATTTGTTCTACTAATTATATGGCTAATTTAACGCAGTAACTATTGATTGAAATTGGGCGATAAAATCTTCTAAAATCTTTATAAAAAAATTCAGACACAAATTTATGTCTCTTTCGGTATTCGGGTAAATTAATTTACAGCTTCAATTATCAAGTCGAAGAAGTGTTGAAAAAAAACGTAAGTGTGTGTGCGCGCCTTTTTATATTTTATTTAAATAAAAAAATATATACGTAGAAGAAGCGTACCAATTAAATTAGATACTTGAAGAAAATTGAACTTCATTGCAAAGTCGACATTCGTAATCTTTTTTAATAAAAATAAAAGGTTTCAGTATCGTCTTTTTGCGTCGACTCTTTCTCTCTCTCCGAAGATTTACCAAAGTCTCATAGGATTACTTTCCTCGAAATACATTCTCAATTTTACTGATATCTGAGCTCTCGTGTCATTAAATAAATGTGTCGGAATCAACAATATATACAATATTTTATAAATTTCAATATTGCGTTGGTTAAGCCTGATGTGGACGGCTAATAAACCATGGCAAACAAATTTTCCATTACGAATTTCTCATTACAATTACGTCTTTATATGGTCGTATTAAAGTTGAAAAATAAAATACGAAGCGAAAAAGCTACGGTTGTTTCATTATACCTGCCGCAGTCCAATTTATTCAAGAGCCAATAAACATTTCTAAATGAGTTTTGTCAGATTGATTTGCATCTACATGTACATGTCTGGAGCTGTCAAGCTGAGTCAAATTAGAACTTTCCAACCAGACTGCATTAACACATTGGAATGTCTTAATTACACTTAATAATAACAACAACATCTTTATTATTTCATGAAAGAGTTTTGGAAAAAATACATTCCATCCAGCCATCCATCCATCGCACGCGTGCAAAAAATGCAATAATAGAATTATAACATTTTGATTAAAAGTTTTTGTTAGGTTTTCTAATTAAACGAATTGTCTGGGCTTTTGAGTTTCCTGAGCTATAAATTACAGAACAGCTCGCGGCCTTTTTTATACACATTTTTATATAAATATTTGTCTTAATTAAATGCTCTTTTTCTAGGCTATAACGCGTTTTTTTCTGCTGCCTTCCCTCAAATAAAAAATACATTACTTTTAATTCGTACATATATACAAAATGGTTACTTTTATCTTGATCCACAAAAACATATATAAATACGCACCTTCTTCGAATTATTTCACAAAGCAATTATTTAATTTCACATCGCATCTTGTCTGATGCGCTGTTCGTTTTTAAAATGCATATATAAATGTATAAAGATTATCTTATCGTAATATCTGAAAGTTCATTAATTACTTCTTTAACATCATACACATTTTATTAAAGAATTTAATTCGAAATGATTCATTTGCTTAATTTCACGTTGATAAAATCGAACATTTGCAGAATCATATCATTAGTATATTTTACAGTTTGTTTGCGTTAATCTTATCGATCTTCGGCTTCACTTTTTTGCAGGAAATCATTTAAAACCAAATAAAATAATTACAATTTAATTAATTTATCGCAATATCGGCATGAAAAACGTTGAATTGAAAATACTTTGATTTCAATCGCAACATTATAAATTATATTATCGAGCCAGCTACTGTAATAATTATATTTTTTTATTATAAAAACAAAAAATCGATATTAATTTCACTGAAATGGTTAACTTTATTAATTTTTGTACATCAAAAGCATGTGTTTACATTCGGTATATTATTTTTCTCCTCCTCCTCGCTAGCAAATTGAATTTCACTGAAGGTAATTCTGGATAAAAAAAAATTAATCCCACACTTTCCATTTTTCTAATTGAACAAATGTTTTTGAAGTTGTTTAAGATTAAAAACGGCTATAATTCTCCTATACTGCATTATTTTATTAATTTAAAGACCTTTCACTTTGCTTAATTGCAATGTATTTGTTTATCTTTCATTTGTAATTTGCTAAATAATATATTCAAATCCGTGCTCTTAAATAAACTCATTTTTTCTTTTGTTTCAAGTCGATTGAAAATTTGAAAGAAAGCCTGACGCGTTTAATATTTATAGAGGCTGACTAAAAATATGCTTGCTTTAAATACCTATTGTGTTAATATGATTTTTTTTTATTATTTTACGAAACAAGCGTATTTCAAATTTTGTTTTGTAAACTGCATCCGATTTGCGCGTAAAGTTGTTATCGGGGCAAATATGTTTGCTAGAAATCTTCATAGCGCTTAATAGAAAAAAAGTTGTATTGTTCCATTTCGTTCATAAAAACTGTTTTTTTTTTCTATTTTGTGGATGTAAATTGGCTTATTTAATATTTTAAATCATTTTTTTGTCTTGCATCTTCAATTGCTAATATAGTAAAACATTTAACCGCAATTCTTTTTGTAGTCTTTTATTAATTTCCTTTGCTAAATATTTATCTTGCTACAATAGCAACTGTTAGGGCAATTACATTAAAACAGAAATGCATCCGATGTGTCAGTTTTTAAACAAATTTATTTGGTCATTACTAGGAAATCAAAAATATTTTTAACATTTTTGTAGACTTTTAAATCTTAGATGAAATTGATCTATTTTAGGTGGAAACTGAAACACTACTAAATGGGGTTATAAACAACTCTTTGCAACTGAATGTAACTAATTTTTTGTTTAATTTTTAAATACCTATTGTGTTAATTTGAATTTTTCTTTATTATTATACGAAACAAGCGTATCTCAATTTCTGTTTTGTAAACTGCATCCGATTTGCGTGCAAAGTTGTTATCGGGGCAAATATGTTTGCTAGAAATCTTCATAGAAAAAAAAGTCGTATTGTTTCATTTCGTTCATTTATTACCGGAAGGAATTCAGCATTAAAAATGCGAAATGTTTTCCCTCATATTTATGATAAATGTGTTAATAAATTTGCTTTGGGACTGGAACGTTTTATCTAAAGGACGACGCAGAAATCATGTGGAAAAATGCAAGCTTTTAGAATGCTATTTATGAAAGTTTATGTCGTTGTTAGAATTTTTCTTATTTAAATTCGCTTATATAGATATGATAAAAAGAAAGGATTATTTTCGCCAAGGCAAACAGATTTTTAGCTAAACGAATTAATTTAATCTAAAACCGAAGGAGAAAGTTACAATAAAATATGAAATTTGTGAAATTATATAGCAACTTATTTTCAAAATTATTATTATAGATAGGTAGGCATTACTAATCATAATGGATGAATGAACTTCTACTAAAATACGCGTATAATATAGGAATTTATATTCATATATTTACAACGATAAGGTATCAATATCTTAGGATTAAGCCGCGCTAATTAATTAACTGAAATGAATTTCAAATTGTAAACATTTCGATTAATTAAAAATTTAAAATTAAGATGTTTGTTTTTGAGTAAATTAAATAAACCACTTAATTAACTTAAGGAAACTGTTAGATATATTCAAATTAAATTAAACACCTATATAGAATAGGGCGTTACATGATATTACATGACTTATGCCAAAATATTCTAAACTTAATAAATTTAATGATGTATGATTAATCACATTAATTATTCAAACGCGATTTCATTGATTCGTCACTAATTTGGTAACAAAAGTTTCAGTACTACACAATGCGGCATTACACAACCAATTTCATATTTTGATTAGAATTTACAATGGGCGCATGAGCAGAATTCTTACCTAATTTCATCTCAAAAACTAATCTACATATATGTATTGAATTTATTTTATTTGAGTAGTTTCAGTTTATATATATATATGCTAAGAATGAAGAATAATTTTAATGAATGGAATAAGTTGAATGCTGGAAGCAAATAAGATAAATGTATTTCAACATGGTGAGAGATTACGTGATGGTATCTCTTATATGTGTGTAGACCCATATAAGATATGGTTCTCTGAATCTCTCCACAAATCGTTGAAAAACAAAACAAGTTGAAAGAATCCAGTAGAATCTCGTAAAAGTTTTAGAATCTTCCATCCTCTACTCTGCTGCTGCTCGGTTTTTTTTTAAATTATTTTAGGATTTCACAAACGGCTGAACGACAAAAAGCCATCTCATTACATTGCATGCATGCATGTTCTCTAAGAAACGAATATTTTGTTGCTAAAAGTTGATTCGGTGGTAGAGGAGAAACACTCCGTTGTGCGCTGATGGACATCCATAAAAAGATATTTTATAACCGTATTCTGAAATATTTCAATGTATTAAAAAGCTCTTTTATACCGATGCAATATATCACACACCTTGAATGTTATTTATCGAAATAAATGTGCTACAATTTGAGCTTTCTCTTCGTATACATATAATATAATAATAAAAAAACGCTTCTATATAAGAACGAATGAAATTTATCTGATGGTAACGTGTTAAGCTCATGCTATAAGATGATAAAGTTATAATTATATGAAACATGAATGTACAATCAAACTGTTAACATACGGAATGAAATTAGTAGTTTTAGAAATTAAATGAAAGATGCCTTCAAAGTAAATTCTCAGCCAGAAATTAACGGCTATCTGGAACGCAACTCTTCACCGCAACGTGCTCTCTTTTTTTAAAAATATCCACGTTTTGATACGCCAATTGCGCAAAATTAGATTCATTCTCTTGTAGGTAGTATTTGTTTTTAAGATAAATTGTGAACGTTCATTTATGTAAATTTTACATTCATTCGTTCGTCATTCAAATCTCAAAAAATGAAGTTTTTGTTTAGTATTATTCAAACAGCATTAGAAACGCGATGCACGTACCAATTAGTTTGCATGACTAGTTGGTACACATCGGGAGGAGAAGAGGCTTTCTTTGCTTTGCTTGCACACTTACTTAAATCATGGAAAAAAAATCCTGAGGAAGATTTATTTATTGCTTTTATTTTGCAATAAATTCTATTAGTCACAATCTTTTGCAAAATGGAATTTTTTCACATGTAGTTTGCATTTAAATTGAAATTTATAACATGTTAGGTTGTTAATTCAACAACAACAACAAACACGATCTCGTCAATATTTTATTTTATGGATGTGTGTGCGTTGTGTAATAATAAAACGATAGATAGAACATTGTTGCTGTTGTTTAATTAAAAACATGTGTCAAATCAATTTTCTTACACATGTAGGCTGAATTCGTTTCACTTTACATGTAATTTTGTGTGTAAGTTTTCAAGATGTGTATCAAACCAAGCTAGGAAAACTAGAAAAAAATGTATATACATGTAGAAGAGTAGAATTGTAGAGCAGCATTATAATCCGTAGGTTTTCAATGCACACACACAATCCATGTAGACGTAGGTGCCTATAAAATTGTCACCATCACAACTAAATTTTATCATTTTACGTCTCTAGATTAATTGATTTCAGTGGTTTAATTTCAGCCTGGTTTAGTATACA
>JARJDW010012207.1:0-16235 GCA_030264715.1 Adinopsis sp. GC000173
TCTCATATCTAGCATTTTATAACTTAAGCCTATTATATTTTTAGCAAGTGTAACACTATTCCTGTCATTCTGTAATTATTAATAAGAATCTAAGTATAGAAGTAGGTAATAAATTGCAACGAAATTATGTATTCCTATTGCAATTGATATTTTATTTAGATCTATGTGTGTGAATGTGAAAAATTGGTAAAGCGTTATCAAAAAAGAAACGGTGTAATTTATTTCAACCAATTTATTTATTCGAAGCAAACAGCGCGTTAGAAAGCTAGAGAGCAAATTTAAATTTAGTTTATCATTAAGCACCCGCGCACACAGAAACACTAAAAAGCTGGTAAACAAGAATTTTAATTATGGAATATTTTTAAACATGAATGTAGCTGCTACCGCTGCTGCTGCTTTCAATGTTTGAAGAGAAAAAAAGCGTCCAAATCAATCAATCAAACAGCCTTAACCAAAATCTGTATTAATAAAAAGGGGATCTAATAGAAGTGTAATTGTAAACACGATTTAATAAAAATGTGAAAGAAATGTTGCTGCAATTTAATTAATATCTCCAAGGATTAATGTTATATGTAGCAGATACTCCAAGATTAAAACTTTGTTCGTGAAAGTTTTGAGCAAAACAGCTTTGAATGGCCACCATTCGTATGAGATCTCCTATTAGGTAATGTGTGATGTGAATGTGTCGTAAAACTTGCATGCATCTTAAAACTATAATCTAATAGTCTTGTTCTAATCATGTTAAATTTTGATATCCATTCGATAGATATTTCTATATATTCTATCCCAATTTCGTCACTATTCTCTTGAATTATATACCTCTAGCGCAATGCAGCTGTACTTAATTGGAAATTTCACACGCTTATCTCATACATCACCAACTTAATAAATTACTTTTTTTACTTTGCGACTTTTTACCACCACCACCACCACCTCTTGGCGCACTCCAATTGTTTTGATTCTCTGCAATCAACTTTTCGTTTGATTAAATTTGCGACGACGAATAATATCATTTTTCTTAAAGTTTCGGTACTATGGCGTGTATTCATAAATAAATTAATAAGCTCCCTCTCTCAACGTAAATAACTCAATCTTTATAAAAATGTTTGTAAATTAATGTGATTGGAGCACGGAAGCGAAATTTATTAAAACAAGAAAGCGTTCTCAAATAATTTTTGTTAAATATTACAAAAACGCTTTATAATAATAACGAGGAAAGTAACAAAGATATATAGGCAGGTATATATGGCAGCTTACTTAGTGACAATAAATAATAACTAATTTTTATTATTAACTATATGACATCAATAAATATCCATAAACGTTGGTGAAAGAAAAATAAACTTGTTTCGTACGAAAAAGAAGTAGTGAATAAAATTTGGCACAAAGCGTTGCAGATATTTATAAAGGAGCTTTCCGACAAACATTTTTCCTCGTACTTCTTTATCCCTTCCAATATGTTAATAGATTGCAAATCTATTGTAATATATTAGAAAGAATATAATAGAATTATGGTCTGGTAAACATCCTCTTTTTTATCCTTCAGTTCAAATGCAAAAAAATCATTGTGTATTATATTTCACATACACACATAAAAAATGCTTTACGGGCGATACGTCTACTCGTTCATAAAAAATGTCCTTCTTTTTTACAATATTAACATTCTATAAGCATTTAATCACTTTAGAAAATTAATGACAACGTAAAATCGAATCACTATTTGCAAATTGACGTACGTCATCGAATGGACATTGATGCTTTGATTAATCAACATTTTCACAGTAAATATTTTTGACGGTCGCCAACAACAACGTTTTTCTTGTTTGCTCAACAGCCAGAAAACTGTTTGGTTTTTTTTAAAAACCGGCGCGCATTCATTTAGAAAAAATATAAATTCATGTTGAAAAATCATTGCGTAATATAATAATGTGGGCATAACAGTTTTAGTGTGTTGATAAACTAGCAAATGTAGTAATATGTTTTAATAATTAATGTTTTTACTATATGTATATATGTGTGTGTCTACATCTCATTTCCAACCACACAGCAATAATCCGCATAATCCAAACAGAGTAATAAAAAATAATAATCCATGAATAAGCTATAGATATAAATATTAGGCGTATATGTAGTATAGCGAAGGCAAATTCAGCAAAATGTCCACAATAATGATTTTTATAGTAGTTTATGTTGATGATGAGCTAATGTATTCGTTTATTTACATATTTCTAATTTGAGTGTAAATTGCGTACAATCCAAATTAAAATTAAACAGATCTACCTCTAAATTGTACGACTTTCAAGCGAGCTGGCTATTCCATTTCACCCCCTTTACACTAAAGAGACTTTGCTCTATTGTATGATGCTATATCTGGGATTCATTATGAAACATATTATCCTGAATGCAAGTACATATACATATACACACACATACACGTACACCTTGAATGCAAACACTCGAAAAGGGACTAATCTATCTCCAGAAATTTCTATTTCTCTTATGTGTCTCATTGCATGAAAATTTATTTACCTTACTTACATCCATTTAGTTTCATTTCGCTCATAATAGAATTCTATTTTCTTCACTAGCACAACACACTACTTGTACACTAATTTTATTAATATTATTATTGTATTGCATAAATGAGAATTGCGGCCGGAGCATAATATCCAGCATAAATTATTTACTTTAACTAGTCTATTAATTATTAATTCAAGTAGCTACCAACTAAAATTTGAATTTTCAACAAAATACACCGAATATATAAATTTTACATCACAAGCAAAATGCCTAATGTTATTCTAGAATAGAATATCAATTTCACTGAACAAATTAATTAATTCCTTTCTAGTATTAATATTTACGCGTATAGAAAAATATTATTGCAAACAGCAATTTTAATAAAATAAATGTCTTTCGTGGCGGTTGAGTTGTATAAATATCCTTTGCATTTGCATTGCTGAAATACTTGAGGGGTAGGTAAAATGTAAGTTAGTAGCTCGCAGTAGCAGCGCAGGCATTGCTGGCATTTCGATCACAATTTGAATTCTCAACACAGATTAAAAACGTAGTATGGATTGTAAGATATACCTACCTACCGACCGCAAAAATTCGAAAATTTTATTTATTTGAAGCTTAATTCCGGCAATAATTCATAATCATGATCGATAGCTTTAAGCGCTTTGAATTATTCAAACAAAACGAGAAGCAGGGAGGAGCTTTAAAAATCCTATCAATACTTAACGCAAAGATGCAATAAAATTATTTTGCACAATTTTATTGCAATGTTAAATTTATACCATTGAATACATTTTGTAAATATTACATTTCACACACAAATAATTGAAAAGTATTAAATTACTTTTGCAAAATTGTTTAATTTGATTGCGCGATAGTTATTTTCAATGAAGCTGTATGTTTTATTATTTATCCAAATTTAATTAAATTTCATTTATTGCAGTATATTTATATGTAGTTGAATGTACCTAAATACAGTCTTAGTTTGTGAAATTATTAATATAATATACATACAAGACATTGATATTTATTTATAAATGTTCTATCAGAAAAGATCTTAAGTTATTTTAAAGAAATATTAAACTAAAAGGAAATTCTGCGTAAAAATTGCAAATTTTCATCAAATAGTGGCGAGAAATCCGGAAAAACTTAATTTTTTACCATAAAATCAGCCATACCTTTATTTCTTTGGGAGACAAACCTACGATTCGCGCAGGTCGTATCACAATGTAAAAATACCCCCTAAAACAATGCTTGAGCAAAATCGATTTTTTGTCGAGAACAGCGAAAATCGTAAGAGATACCCCTTGTCGCCTTTTTGGCTCGAAAAATTAAAAAAATAATCAGTATTTGTATGTTTAAGTATGGTATCTCGTAGGTATACCTAATAATAGCAATCGAGCCAGGTGACATCTTTCTACTACTATTTAAAGTGGTCCAAATAGACGCTTCTTGACGACACTCGTACCTCACATAATTTTCACTGAGTCGTCTATTGACGAACGTCATAGTTAACTGACATATATAACTAAAAATAGGTACATTCTCTATTTGTATAATAAAACAACTAGATTTTTTTGCATAAATTTAAAGTATGTTGACACAATTTATTAGTTTAGTCAATACGTTTATGAATATTGTCATGTAAAACAAAATACCGTAATACACCCTTTATGTTTAAAGCAACTGGGAAACTTTACAAAAAGAATAAAAGCTAAACAGCTGAGAAAATCAAAGCTTTTCTTGGATTTCGAATACTTTGTAAAAATTCTCTAAGAAAATATAAAAAAGAAACAAAACAAAATACTGGCGAGCTATAACTACAAGAAATGCAATACATTCTAAAGTAAACACTTGTGTATCCGATGTAATTTAAAAAAGTATTGGTGAAATAATAGAATTAGAAATAGTCGTTGCATTATTACAGTTTAAGTAACCAACAACAGTCTATCTAAAACAACACACGCGAGCCATGCACGAGTATTTTATTTAATACGAAGCCGGAAAAACAATATTTTTCTGTGTGCATTGTATATGATTTAATGCACATGATAACATTATTTTGTATGAAATGATATAATAATGTTAAAACAAACATTAATACACATATATATATTTAAAATTAATGCCAGTAATTAATCATATTACCACACACATAATCCGCATCCCCATATGTTACCGAAAAGTAATAAAAATTATTGAAACGGTTAAATAAGTTTAACAAATCGTTTTCACATCAAGTGCGATATTAATTTTGATGAACTAGATAATAATGACGCATTCTATTTTACATTATAATAAAATCTAAATATATTTTCCAGATGACAGACATATTAAAATAGTCGTATGGTATGTGTATATATCCAAGTTCTTTGCTCGCGCAAATTCAAATTGAATTTGAAAATCGATATCGCACATAGTATACAGATAACGTACATTAAAGTCAAGAAGCAAACGGGGAGACTGAAACAGCACCAGTGCTAGTGAGCATAGGAAGCAGTAGCAGAGAAGAAATTTTGTTTGGTTTGCTTACAATGAAGTTAATTTTCTTTAGTTTAGTTTAATTAAGTTTGAACATGTTAATTATTCATCAGTGAAAACATTTCCTGCACATATTCATTTAGACAAACAACAAAAATGACTCTCGGTTGACACAAAAAAAAGAAATAAAAAGAAATAAAACGAGTCAGCGTTTTCTCTTTCTTTTATTTTTTGGTTTAATTTGTTTTGGGGCCAATCACCGACCATGATAATCGGTTTTTGTGGGCGGATAGTGAAAATATGGTCACAATAAGTTCTTGGCCGAAAGTTTCAAAGACTAATCGAATTATGCATAACTTTGGACGTCGTCGTCGTGTAGGAAGTTTCTTTTTTTTATTAAATAATAACTTTAATAGAAAAATTGAATTTTAGTTTTAACAATTTTTGTTTCACAAATTCCATTAATTTTGATTGCGTTAGTTTTGGCAAAAATTAATGTCAAGTCTCGCAAGCAACTTACATATACATTTTAATATTAGAGATATTAAATCAATTATAAAAGGAAGATAGACAAAGTATTATCAAAACAAGATTAGAAGCAAAGTTTAAGAGACTAATCAAATTATACATAATGTTAAAAGTCTTGCTATAAATTGTTTTATCTTATTTCGCCCCCTGCGATAATAACAGGAACGGGTACAACTATAAAAATCGTTAATTAATCACAGCAGCAGAAGCAGTAGCGTTTGCTGTAATTTCAGCGTTGAATACATGCAAACATTAATAGATTCATATTTAAAATTTATTATTACGTGAATAAATTTACATAACGGCTTAGATATTGCTGATAGGAAGTTCTCTAGTTACTAATAATGTTTGGTAATTAATAACGTACACACTAATGATATCCGCATTTTTTTCGCACAGCCCCAGCGATTTTTTTCCTCCAAACGGGAGCAATAAATTTTAATAAACAAACATGGTTGTCTCATTAAATGCAAGTAGATGTCAAATAGTCTGCTGTTTGCTTTAAATTTTTGTATTTTATTCTTTTAAGCATTGTGAATAGAGCACCGAGCGTCTGAAAAATTATACGTAATTTGTCATTTTGTTTCTACAGTATGCGATTGTCAAAAAGTTTCTGTGATAAATTCAGCGTTTCTGCTATTTTTTTCGGCCGTTGTAGTAGTAGAGAAGAGTATTTGAATAAGACTTTATGAAATTGTGTATGTTTTAGCGATAAAAACATTAACAGAATTGTGTTTACAAAAATATATAATAATTTATTTTCGAAAAGCAATAATTTATATTTATAACTTTAGCTAAATGCCAGAATTTATGGTTAAGATTAATTACAATATACATCAAAGCATTTCGCGTATTTTTACCATATATATTTAGAATAAATTTCAGCAATAACAAACTGCAAACAATGTACAATATATTTATAATTATAAATTATATTTCCCTTAGGAATAATCTTCAAACAAAAAAATTGCTTAGATGAAATATCCTTGTGTTTATCGTAATTCATTTTGTTGCTCAATATGTACGATTGCGATTAATAAATTTATACCCATTTGTACTATTTATAAGGGACAAAAATGCAACTTGCTTTCAATTCACATTGCCCAAGTAGGTATACTTTTACTCAGAATATATTTTCGCTCAAATTTAGTTGATAATCGTTTGAGTTATATCTTAATAACAATCTGCAAACAAACAATGCTTACATGAATTATCTCTTTCTTTAAAACGCTATGGTGAATTGTGAAAAAATACATTTATGGTTTTAAGGATTAAGTTCAATTTTATTTTGTTACTGAAGGGTTAATATCAGTTTCGATTCTGGTAGGACGATAATATTTTCTAAAACTACGTATTTTATGAATTGCCTTTTAACTTTTTATTATTCGGTTTAATTTTTTTGACACTCCATAACAGAAAAAGAAACATGTGTAAAAGTAATAAGTATAAATATAAGGAAAAGTGATTCTAATTTAGGAAAAAAAGACAATTAATTCTCAAAAGTGAAATAAATCGGTTTTGCCATAATGACGTTGGTACAGTAATAACTGAAACTAGTCTAATCTTTACCAGAGTCAAAACCAAATTAATATTTAGATAATAAATTTGTGTAGGTATAATGACAAAAATACAGCTTGCTTTCAGTTCAAATCGCTCAAGTATACTTTTACGCACAATATCTTTGCGCGCTCGAATTTATATTAAATAAGCTGATTATTCATAAAACACAATAAAACTCACATAATCACTCATAATTTTATTCCACGTTTTTTATTAAAAAAGGCTTGGAGAATATTTTAGGCTCCTTTGTGCAAAGCTAGCTAGCAAGCGCGCGCTGGCGCTCGCTCAACCCTTTTTAACATAAATGATTAAAATTTAAAGAAAGTTTTCATGTCAGAATAAACGTAACATATTTAGCTCACATGTTGGGCATTTATTATAACGATAGTGTCATATAACATGGAGGAGGAATAAACTTTGTGAAATTTTCTAAAATGTTTATGGCGTAAACATGTTAATTACGTATATTTACTCATTATAATATATATAAAATACACCGCGCGCTTCGGTTCATTCAATCTGAAATTGAATATTAGCAAAATGTGAATTTTGCGCGATTAATGACTCGAGAGAGTTTCGTTTTGTTTGAGTACATCAACAATGGCTGTTTTCTCCAGCAAGAGAAGGGAGTAAGAGAGAGTACTTTAAGAAATATGAATAAACCGGTCTACTAGCAAACCGATATTTTATACGACTTTGATTTCAGTTTTCACTCAGAGTTTCAGTTTTATGAAAATGCCAGTTAATTTCCGTTCGCGATACTACACCGAACAACGTTCAGTTTATTCTACAGTCCGAGAGTTGTTAGTTCACAAGCACCGAACGTGATATTTCGTATAAGATAAGATTGTAAATTTACTTAAACAATAGCGCTGCAATATAGTAAATAAAACGTCTGTTGATTTACGAAAATAAAATGATTTATATAAGAAAAATATAAGCGAAATCGTAGTGGACGTGAAAGAAACTAATAAAAATTGGACGACCTGATCAAAGTTCCATCTTTTCATAGACAATGCGCGAAAAGTAGTCAAACAAAGTAAAAAGTTGCAATCGAGATTAGGACGAAACTAAATTTTTCGCTGGCCTGGAGAGAAAAGAAAAAAAACTTGTAAACAACAACTAAATTTATATCGAAAGCCTTTTTTGCTTTAATTTATAGTCGAGAGAGCATGCTAGAGTGTAAATATTTATCCACTTTGCGAGAAATTAATTATTTTAACTACGTATTATGAATTTTACCTTAGACAACGACGACGCATCGTCTTATGAAAGTTATTCAATGTCTACAGAAAAAATCCTTTATATATTTATGAGCATCGTATAACAATAGCTGTTTTGTATTTAGAAAAGACTTTTAGGCGATAAAATTACTAATTAATTTTTGAAGCACTCGAGCTTAGTCTCAAGAATATATTCTACCTATTTAAGTATTTTTTATTTTTCAAAAAAACGCATTATTAATTTGAGCGCAAACAATTGATTTACAGTTGAATAAATATGCAAACTGTTAATTAAAAAAATAAGACTTCTGTGAAATAGGTAAGTGTTTTTAATTAAAGTCATATAAATAAAATGTAATATTAAAAATTTATTCACATGTAACATCAAATAAATTTTATATTAGATGACATTCAGAGACAATGCGAACTGTTGTTTTTCATTCATGATGAAAAAATGCATTTATTGAAACATGTCATTAATTTGATTGCTAAAGTTAAATATAAAGTTATTTTAAATAATAATATTCTGATATATTTTTAATATTATAGTAGAATAATACTGATTACCAACAAGTGCATCATCATTGTTGAAATCATATACCTGTACACAGTGCTAATTAAAAAGAATACCAGAGATACGTTATTTTTTCATGAATCCAGTTAAATAAGTGCTTTTAATTAGTTATTCATAATAATGAAAACATATACACATATATAACGAAAAATAAATTTTATATGGTTTAATATATCTACTACATACATGCAGCAACAATGCGAACTGATATTTTTTTTAATTAATGACTGCTACAGATGCATTCGTTTTGCTTTGTTGTGTGTTTTTTATTTTCGCTATTAACGAACGAAATATATTTTCAATTAAAAATTGTAATTCATGCTGGATATATTAATAATTTATTTCCAAAAAACAGCGTATATACCTATAAGTAATGCATGATTTATATTTCCACATAATTTGATAACTTCTTTAACATCATCTGCGCCGTCTCGCTCCATAGGGATAATTAAAAATCGAGGCAAATATTTTACCGCAAAACTAATAATCTAAATATTCGAAAACGTACGTAGATGGTAGGTAGATAGGTATGTAAACGTAATGCATTTCTTCATTCCCTTATTTAATTACCTTTTGTTTCCATAATCACCGTTATAGGAACTTGTAATGGAATTTGTATATTCCTTTATCCTTACATGTGTGTGTTTGTTTAAAAGATTTCAAGCAAGCTTTCTCTATTGTATAATACGTTACGAATGCAAGTTATAATTTAATGTAAAATGCTTTTTCGTTTTATTGTTTTCCAAAATATATTGTTTAAAAGACAAACATGTAATGAATTCGAATGCTACCGCAAATACAGAAAATACTACGAGTAATTCATCTTCGAATATAATAACAGATAATATTTGTACGAACGGGGAAATGCATGTAACAGCTAATATTGCCGTTTGTAAATCTGCCAAAACATTACATAAAAGACACGAGTATATTTTTTAATGTCAGATACTTATTACAAAATAACATTTTTTGTTCGCAATAAAAAACAATATATTGTATTTCCTCTTTCTATGTCATTTTTTTCGCAACTTCATATGAGATAAAAAAGCAGGCAGGCAGAGAGAAAAAAAATAGTTTATGCCAAACTACTCTATCCGAGGCTTTTTTATGTTTCCACATTTTTACAAAGCGTTTGTATCCTTCCTATTGAATATCTTGTAATCCAGGATATTTACAAGGAAGGTTAAGAGGATTTTTCGAGACCATTTTCAAGGGTATCCCCTAATTTTTCATCCTGTCTCTTTTCATAAAAAACAAAGGCGGCATGCTTAATGGTTGTTTGCGATCAAAAATCTATTATATATCGCCATAAAGTTAATCATTCTGTGTGTTTTTTTAGCATAACGCTTACAAATTGTTGCAATTAATTTTCATCACTTAACTGAAAAGCTCTCATATTAAAGGAGCACTCTTGATGCATCATCTCGGCTTAAATGATCAAACTATATACTTTAATTAAAAACTAGGATTTTTTCAGTTACGCAAAAAGACAACAACAACAACAACAAAAAAGATAAATAATAAAAAAAAGCATTATTTAGCAAACGGCCGCAAAACAACAAAAAAATAACAGTAAAAATCTCTTGCTCTTTTCATTTTTAATTAAAAGTAGAACAATTTAGCTGATTAGATTCTTTTTTTTTATTTTGAGGTCAGCTCAATTTCATCCCAAACAATTTTTTTTCTGCTCATTTAATTGCAATTTTTACGCTCCTATTCAGATAGAAATCTTAAACGACTTTTTTTCGGGGCTTGGTTGCGATCATTTCAAACTAATGCAATTTATTGTAAAATTCCTTTTCAAACACAAAATTGCAATTGACAACTCAATTAGTCTCATTTGCGATAATAAATCTTTTATAATCCATTTCATTTACAATATTTTCCACGCGTATATTACTTACAAACGAAAGCGTAATTTCTTTTGTCATTTCATTATTTTATCGGAAGAGGAAGAAGAAAAAATGCGTCGGTTATTAATCTAAAATCCTTTACATTAAATTATAACTTCAAAATAAGACGTAGCGTTTATTAATCGACAAATTATTATTAATATTTCGGTGGTAGCGGTAGTGGTAGTAGTGCGCAAATATTATTATCACTAAATTTATTTACACAACAACAGAACTATTAACAATTAATACACACAATAATTTAGTGAAATGTAAATATTTAACTACAATCAATTGTTTATGCTTTATTATTATATTTCTCGCGAGTTTGTAACTTTTTCTAAAAAATACATTTTATAACAACATTAATTATTCCATCAAACTTAAAAAAATATTTGTTTACGTAATTTTCAACAGAAATAAAAACAAGCATTTTTTTATGGAAATAATTGCGATACTTTTAAATTGCCTGTCATAAATATATTGAATAACCATTTATTATTGAATGATTAATTATTTAAAACGAAATGAATCGATGTATCTGAAAAGATACGTTAAGATATTAGGAAAAATAAACCGCGCTCTGTAATGGCATCATCAACTACATGGCGTACAAAAATAATAGAGAAAAACATACCCACACGAGAAATAGATTTAAAATGTAGCAAAACTAAAGCACAGCGCAATGATATCTGCTGCAAATATTACCCCCATTTAAATTTTACGTGGTCGGTTTTGTCTTGTTGGATTTTATTAAACAATTTCGGCTGCCTGATGCCTGTCTTCTAAGAGTTTTAAAATATTTAAGCGCGACGATATTATTATGTCATTAACCTTAGTTATAAAAGCTCATTTTATTACGATTTTGCAAGACGTGAAAAGTTTTTACGTACGTAATGTGTGCAAAAAGGTTTCATTTTTTTATTGTTTTAATTTCACATCTGATGCGAGCGGTTTTTTTGTTGCTCATAGTCAAAATGAAGCATTTGCATTTTAATTGGCATTGATTTAAAATAGTTGATTGGATGCAAATTTATATGAATTGCGAAACTATCTATGTATATATAGCAGTGTGTTAAATTATTTAACTTTAAATTAATAAAAATAGGTGTAGTGTAGTAGAAGAAAAACAGTTTTTAATTAATTAATTGTTGCAAACTTAATTAGAAACTTAATTTATTATGTAGTTTCGTCTTTAATTAGAAATTTTACTATAGGAAATAAAGTTTAAATTTTATATATATTGTATAATAACGCACATAAAAAAGTTTTATTAATTTTGCATAAACAATTTATAATTTAATATGATAATTATAATATTTAATATAATATAATGCACTTTTCCAGCTGGAATTGTGAATAATAATAAACAATCTAAACAGATGTGATAATTTATTCAGCATTTTCGATAATTTTCGCAATTCACGATTTACGAATTATAAAAATTTAATCGATGGTTATTTATTTGTTTGTATTTGTATCGTTTAAACATATTTGGTAAATTTTAATGTAAAAATTATTGATTTTACGCGATGAGTAATTGCATTTTCGTTATATCCTTTATGCATTATGTAATATGCAAATAAATGCAAATCCTGCCAAACTTATCAAACTATTACACACATTAAAGACGAGTGTGTGTGTAAAAATATTTTTTTCTGTACCACCTATATGGCAGCACGTTAAGCGCCAAAAAATATTTGTGAGTAAAATGGGAATTATCCTACTTTTAGTTTAGTAAATCTCACTTAATGTGTTTTACATGTGCTCGTCGAGTGCACACAGGAAAGTTTTCATATTTTTATTAATAATCATTTCTGTGCAGAGCAACGCCGCCGTACCCTGCTTGAAAAAACAGAGAGAACGCCACGCATATTTTTTGCTTTAATCAAAAATATAAGCTGCCAGCCGTAAATTTTCATTATCAACGGTTCACAGGACGATAAATTTCCTGTATGGATTTATAGCGCTTTAATCAGATTTCTATGTGTTGTTACTTATAGTTTTTAAGATAGTGTGAGCGAAAGTCAGTCGTTCGTTCGTTCGCTCGGGAGTGGGTTAGCGCTGATTGTAAATCTAAGGCAGCGGCGGTGGTAGTAGTAGTAGGTTGAAATCCTTTTGCGGCTATATAAGTGTTGTCCTGCCACGTTGCAGGATACGTAAGGATTGTTGTTATAAATTACACACACACACTCAGTTGATGCCTAATGTTCCAACAATAGATTGTAATCTTGTTGTTGATGTAGGTCTAATTGCATGTTTTATTATTCTACTCGTTTAATTTCATTCTAAATCAAAAAGGAAGAATACAAACTAAACCGACAAACGGAACACAACAACAACGAAACAGAGAAAAAAACGAGACCTAATTGTTTCAGCTCAATCAAATTATTTGCTTGGTAAATTTAAAGACGCTTAAATAACAGCAAATTAATGTTGTTGTTTTTTTTCAGCAATTCTTTTATTTAATTTGCGTTACACAATTTATTATTATTATTGACTTGATTAAACGCATGCACAGCAGCAGCATCAGTAGCAAACTTGTATTTCATTATCAATTTATTTAACGCTGGTGAACGAACGAATCAATACGTTGATTAATTTTTCAAAAAAGCGCTGAAATTTGATTAACATTTATTATCTCTTTCATAGTAAATGGCTTTTTTGCATCGATGTACTCGTAATTCAGTAGCGGCGGCGTAATTGTCTATCTGCACCAAATAATTTTTGTTATAAACAACATAGTGGGGTAAATGCTCACTGAATAGAAATCAGTCAATAATGTTGTTGGTTAACCAGGGTTAACGTGGTTGTCATATGTATAGACAAATAGGAAACGCTTTAGTTTATGGTAAATTGTTTCAAATTGATTCAAATTGCTTTTATGTAAGAACTGCTGCATTTCCCAGTCAGTCCCATCGAAATTGATGTATTTTTGGTACGATTAACCGAAACTGAAACGCTGATAAATTAATTAATAGGAGTACTTATGGAAATTAAAGTATTTAGAGAAATTCAAGGAAAACGTGCTTACGCTGTCGACATCAATATTTCTCGAATATAATGTTCCTTGCATTAATTTTAATTAAAATGGAAAATAATGTGCATCACATCTACTCGAATATTAAAGCAGCTTGAGATTATTAATTTTCTTAAAGGTTTTAAATGAGAGAAGAGTGCAGGAAAAAATCGAGCAGCGCCGCCGTCGCCTCAAAATATGCTAAATAGGTAAATAAAATCAAGGTTACGTTTTTCCTTTTCTTATGCTTATACCTACTTCAATATTATGTTGAATAATTTAGAATTTGATGATAAATTAAATTCCAAGTCCTGCTTCTTTTAAATCCTCGTGCGTTATTTATTATTATTCTATTTTCGCATTCGTTTATTTTTTAACAATACACACACTTTCAATTCAATTGAAATAATTTCGACACTGTTTCAATCAGATTTCATATAATATTTCATTATTTGCTAAATTCAATTAAAAATTGATTTATATAAAAATAATTTGTCAGATTTAATTATCGAACAATAAATTTACTCGCACTCTCTGTGATTTGAAATCCATAAACAATTACTACAAAAACGGAAACTGATCGTTGTTGAATATACACATGGAAAAATAGTGATAAAAAGGATGGTGGTAGACAAAACCGTTTTAAAACGAGCGCAAAACACAGTGCACAAATAAATATTAATTAAAGTGCTTAGCCACGCACATTATATATATATATTATAAAAATTTTTATTCATGAAAAAATTTAAATTCCCAAACGTAGCAAGAAATATTTTGTAAAAGTTTAATTTCATTATCATGTAATTTATCTAAATTTCCAAACAGCCAAAAACAAACGAAACAAAATACGTGTGTTATTTACCTAAGCGCAATCAATTTGTATTCAAAAAGCCTAAAACTAAATTGTCGAAAACTTTGCTCTCGCGCTTCATCTGATAATATTTTCGCCCATCATTAAAACAAACAACAAAAATCGTATAGGCAGGCAGCAGCAGGAAGTTTTGGATAAATGTTATTACATGAATAAATACGCTGTGTGTTTAAAACGAAACGAAATATGGAGTTGAATAATTTCGTTAAATTACAATATTATAATTTTCGAAAACACACACACACATATAGATAGATAGTTGTTGAACGTTCATTGCATTTGAAGTTTATTAATAGAACATTGAAGTGTAGTGTTTACACAATGTGGCTTTGTGGCGAGTAAAGCTATCTACGACTACTGACAACTAATTTTACTATTTTAATGGTCAAATCATTGGCGCTGAAATTTAATATACATATACATATTAATAAATGAAATCAGCTAGAAATTTCATAAAACCGTTATCACTGCCATTCATTAGCCGCAACAAAACATTTTCATTTAATCAACCCACGAACGCTGTTTATACGCCGCCGTTTACGCTCTTACGTTACGCGTTTAAAAAGCAGGAACAAAACATTTATTTGGGAATGTAGGCGATCTTTGCCGTTTATTTGTAGTTTAGTTAGTTCGTTATTCGATCACAACGATCTAAAATGTTATCATTCTCAAGTGTTTGAACATAAAGCGATTCATTACAGTTTAAATAAAGATTAATACTTCTGGAAGTGCACCTGCTGCGAATTCACACTACAAATAAAAGCCATTATCCGATGATAATAGAAAAAATAAATAAAGCAGCATTAAAAACGTTTAAAACCGGTTTTTTGTCATTTTTGTACAATATCAATATTTGTCGTATTTAGGAATGGAATCATTGCGTAAATTTTACATTCGTTGCATATCGTTTTGATCTAAAAACAATACCACAAGTGCATTAGTCAATACTATAGTATAATTACATAGCAAACAAATTAACATTAGTCAATTTAGTTTTAGAATTTTTGTACAATATCAATATTTGTCGTACCTATTTAGGAATAAAAGCATTGAGCAAATTTTGCAATTGTTGAATATCGTTTTGATCTAAAAGCAACATCACAAATGCATTAGTTAATACCAATCTGCCATTATTGTTAGCAAACGAATTAAGACTGACAAATTAAATTTTTCTATTTGAAATAACTAATAAATCAAAAACGTTTAAAACTGAATTGTATTTTTTACAATATCAATATTTGTCGTAAATTTTACGTAGGTATATTTGATATCGTTTTGATTTAAAAGCAACACCACAAATGCATTAGTTTAATACTATTATTATTATTAGCAAACAAATTAAGATTAGTATCTAAAGTATATAAAATAGCTGATATATTCATTCGCCGTAATCTTAATTAAGTTTTCATGTAAACGGAAAAAATCGCCGAAAAGATTGATGATGGTTACGGTTTTGACAAAGTATGTCGATAAAATTTAGAAGTTTTGATGTAATGTTCCCGATGCTTGCTTGAGTTACAAGGCATAAATTTAAAATTCAGCGTTTTAGTTTTTCGACGACATATTCATT
>JARJDW010012209.1:0-33235 GCA_030264715.1 Adinopsis sp. GC000173
TCATGAGTATTTACTATAACAATGTAATGACCGTTGCCAATTTATTTTTATAATCACGATAATCTACGATTTTTGTTGAAATGTATACCATATTTCCGGACGGAGGGAGTATTATTAAGTATTAAGATTTGAAATTCAAAGTGATATCACTAATCAAATTTAGTGTACTACTGTGTACAAAAATTAAGAGCAATTTTTCTATTTAATTAGCCCAGGCAAACCGTACCTGAGTTATATTTTTATTCTAACTACTTGTAATAAAATTGTAATAAACATCTATAACAATTTTCACATCAAAATATTCATTAGTTTTTGTTTTATGTCTAATGTTATACGATGCTAAAAGTGCATGCGGCAATTATTACAATATTGAACAAAGAAGTTGCATTAAATTTGTTTGGGGAATGAAATTTTGGATATAAAAATATTCGGAATCTTGCAAAAAATCTTCTAGGGCCATGTTTTGTCAGAAAGCAATGTTTACGAGTGGTGGAATCAGGTAAAGGAAAGTCGAAAAAGGTTTGAAGACGAAGAACGCTTCGAACTAGCGTTAACCCTTGCCGACATCAAGAAAACCAAAAAAATGTGCTTGACTTTCTAAATATATCTGTTCGGAATTTATTGGTATGTCGAAAGAGTACCAATATCAGTTTGGAAGATATTTTGGACCTAAACCTGAAAATTATTGACTAATGTCATAATGTTGCCAATTCATCTCTCACAATCTGCTTATTCTAAGTGGCTTTATCACCAAAAATCCTGTGCATATCGATCCACAACTACCGAATTATGACTATCCTAGAATCTTAAAAGACCGCTGTGGAAAAACCGTTTTGGGATGAAAAAGAGATGAAGCATAATCGCCGCATGCACTTTTAGCGCTGTATAATATTCGACGTAAAACAAAAACTAATAAATATTTTGACTTAAAAATTGTTACCGACGTTTATTACAATGATTATTTTTTGGACACAGTAGTAGATATATGTATGTATATACAATAGAATTAGGTATTGGATGAGAGAGAGCAATGTATTATTTACAGCTACAGAAGTAAATTTGCACAACACAAAATGTTGTTGTTGATGAAAAGATGAATATTACTATTCGCATTAAGTATTAAGATTTTAAATTGAACCGATAATTGCCCGTCATTATCATATTATTGGTATGAGGAATGTGGTCGATGTTAATTGATTTGTATTGTATATCTATAATAATAACAATATGTTTAAAGCAACATTGTTGTAGTAATATAATAACATAATCATCTTCATTAGACCATCACTAATATTCGATACTCATGGTGAATTTAACGCACAAGCAAACGAAACGACGAAGAATTTCATTATATTCTTAATTAACTTTTGCAACTTTAACACTTTATATTACCTGGTAATAATAATAAAATGTTTTAATAAACATAGTATTAGTTATTTTATAACTTACTTGAAATTAATTTTCTAGACAAGAAAAAAAATAGCTGTAAACTCGCCAGATTACTTTTAACAGACTGGTAGCATTTAATACCTACCTATCTACCTACATNTACATCTAGTACATTTTAATATGTCATTTTACATTTTACATTTCGTTCGTCGTATTCATACTCATTTAATTAATAATATTGAATTTATTTTTATGATATTACCATATTTAACAAGCCTCATTTCTATGCTTACCCAAAGGGACAATTTTAACCCTCCGACTTTTCTGATGATTAATATTTATTACCATTGTATTACTTTTTATGTAGCTACAGAATTTGCATTATTTACACAAAATTAAAAGCTTAAATTTAATAATTAAACAAAGGAAGTTTATTTCAATGTTATTTATGTTTTCATAAATTACAATTAAGCATCATCGTTGCCTTTTGCCTTTTTTTTCGCCTCGAAATCTTCATTTAAATGAAGCAAACAACAAACAATCAAACATCAGAGTTTTTACTATTTTAAAGATCGTTAATTTAGAAGCAAGCAGTAACCATTAGAAATTTTTATTTTTATTGCTTCCTCAAATGACCATTAAAATTATATTTTAATTAGAAACGTAATCTTAATAAACAAAGTATTTGTTTTAATAATAACTGTAAAAAAATGTATACTTATATATATTTAATGTTTGCTTTTAATTTATAATTGTTTGAACTAAATAATGGAATTAATAATACATGTATGAGTACGTATGTACTTACGTACGTACATATAAAAGAGTAAACGTCTTGTAGAGATGAAATGTGAATGTTGCGTGAAATAAATAAATTTTATTGAAATTAGCGTTCAGAATCAGCAATTTAATGTTGTTGAAAAGTAGCAAAAAGGTGTAACTGTTAGACAGCGCGCAGCGTTTTTGACGAGATCTTAACAACATGACGTTTTATGTTTGTTTCTACCTACTTATAACATTACCAGTTTCAATTTAACTTTTATATGCACCAAGTTAATCTTTGCACTCTATTTATTTTTCTTATACTATACTATATATATACACGAGTACAACTTAGTGCAGAAACTTTAATATTTATCTATTAGTTCCTTTCATTCTTTTCCCCCAACTTGATAATCTCTTCTTTCATATTATAACTATACACATATAGTAAAATTTATAACTTTTAATGAGTTTGCAAATAGCATTTGAGAATGCAATTTATATGCGTATATCATTAAGTGAAATAAATCACTTGGAAATTTTATGAAAAATTAAGACAATTTCATATAAATTTTCACTTCGAATACAGCTTTATGCATTAAACTTTTTTACGAAAACGAATAAATTTTGCAAATTCATAAATTAAAATGAATTCAAGCAAGATTTAATATTTTTTTATTTTTTTTTGTGTTGTTGAACGTTACATGTGCAAAAATAAATGGCAAGAAAACATTTTTTCTGTATATTAATATAGAAAACAATAATAAAGAAGAAAAGTTCTATTGTATATGTATGCATGTATATAGAGGTATATTTACTTTAACATAAAATTCATGAAGTAATTAATTCCATCTTTTCGGATCAATTTTCTGTTGGGGTATATAAAACGTTCATGCGCGCTTTTATTTATTACAACAGTTTCAAGCATTAATTAAGATTCCAACAATAAATCTATACATATATACATGCAAACTTTATATTTGTGACAAGCTTAACTGCTTTAATAAGATTACTCTTTTATATAACAAAAACTTATTTATTATACACTCTACATCAAAATATTTATAATCATATTTTGCATTTTCTTCACTAATATCAAGTATAAACAATTTTATGTAAATTATTCATCAAATTATTTATTAAGAATTTCTCTTATATGAAATTTTCATTAAAATATATAATTAGAAAATACAACAGTTGTTTAAATAGTACCTAGCTAGGCATTTTTGCTTTTCTACACGTATTTAGTAATAACATTTACATTCCAAATTCATGTTTCATCCAATCAAGCAACCAAGCAACTTAAACTTTAAGAATAAATTGCGTTTTAATTAATAATGTAATGATGCATTTAGTGTTAAAATAGTAGTGCAATGCAGTGTGCAAAAGTTTCATTACAGCAGGAGCAGCAGCAGCGATTATATTAATTCGAACCAAATTTGTGAGCGAACGTTTATTTTTTCAAAGTCATTGACTCCGAAAATTTGTAGACCTTGATAAAGTAGAATACTGGTCGATGCTTTTAAATTTTAGTTTGAATAAATGTGGTTATACGTCGTTATACGTTTACGGCGGTGGTAATTACTAGCTTAGTTTTTTGAAATTATTCAAAATCAAAATAGAATTTTTCAAATTGTTAGGAATTATGTGTTTTTGATGAGATTCCTCTTAGCAGCATGCATGTTGCGTAATTCAACTTCAACTCATCATTAGTAATATTTAATAAATATTTGTTCCTTTATTTGCCTTGCAATGTAGCATACGTGGATAATGATAGCAATTTAATAAAATGTAAACAATAATAAATGTAAAACTCGTAAGTATAATTAATAGAAAATTAATTAGTCGTTTGTGTAACGTTAATTAAAATCGCATTTTTTTCTCCATACAGTTCAAGTCGTTTCAATAAATTTATGAGAATAAAAATTATTTCCATGTGAAAAGTGTTACTTTTTAATTTATTTATTATATTTGTATAAACATTAAAAGAGCGATAATAAAAAAAATTTTAATTTTAGACGTGTCATAATAAATAAATATATAATAATAAAAAAATATAACAAAAACTGTTGGTTTTGATCATAAAATAAAAATAAAATACAAAATATGAATTAAATAATGGGCTCTAAATATGTAAAAAAGGCCTATAAAATGATTTTATGAGGCAATATAGAAAGCATGTTATAGTGTTAGATGAAAAACGGAAAATACAATTTTCAGTTTCCGAGCAGAAAAAAAATTATATAACAGTTTTAATTTTATCCACACACACACACACATACAAATAAAAAAATCTCTTATATTGTTTCTCATGCTGAACATAAATAAATTTAATAGAATTTTTGTTTTCCTTTTGTGTGTCACACAATAATATCCAAAAAAGGAAAGGAAAATTTCTCACTCACATACACACATGTACACACACACACATCCACATACATATAAAATGCTATAAATAAAACGACCCTATCACCGAATTTAATCAACTTTAAAGACATGTACGGAATATCAAATGAAATCTCAGCATACTCACACACACATACACATATATATATACGGAGACAATCAGATAATCGATAAAAAAACTAAAACTTTCAATTTGAATGAATAGATTATAATGTAATCAGAAATTTCATTATATATTATGCAATATGAGAAATTCACTAATATTAATAAAACGCACACGAACGGAGGAGAGTTGTATAAGTATTTATTAAAATGTTTATCAAAGGAGATTTGCAAAAGCATGCAATATGCGAGAGATTCTTTCATCCTCTCGTTCCATAAGAACGAACTCGGCTTGGTGTAAAACAATAATCGCACATCGTACAGTAGTAGCATGTGTGCGAATCGGCGATGCGATGCAATCGTCGACACCACGCCGCACACACACACATACACACACTCATGGCACGTTTCGTATTTGGTGGAATGAGAGTGCAAGTAACGTGTGCCACACAGAGTAGGGCAGTAGGCCTACGGTCAAGAGGCTTACCGGATAAATCATTACGGACGTGTCTCGACGCCACGCGAACCTCTTTGAAAAGGATAACAGGACGGCCTACAGGGATAACAACATTAGATCCAACAACGTTGCCGAGGTCAGTTTCCTTTTCGCTCGAAATGATATTCTACATTTTGTGTGTACGTATGGATGTGTATGTGTACATACACACGCCACTTTATCAACAACAACGCCTCGCACGAATTTTAACATCTCACTCGACGGCGACGACGTGTGAAAACATTTTTTTTTATTATGATTTTATTCGTTTATAAATGGCAATCTGACAAATGCAACGCGTCGAATTCTTATCACGTGTAATTTTCGAGATTAAAATGTTTTGAGTGAAAGTATAGTTGCTATATACCTACGTGGATAGTCCGAAAAGTTTATAGCCTTTTTTAGTCATTTTTAGTGCAGCCCCAAAATTATTTTTTAGGATCACCACGTCCCCACTTGAACCGAAAATTTTTGATGGATGTTTTTTTGCGTGGAAACTTTTGCGATTTTCTTCTTTGATTTTGGCATTTCCATCAAAATATTTAAAGATTTTCATTAAAAGTGATGCAAAATAGAGACGAACGTTCGATCTTCTCTATTTTCTATCAAGTTTGATGAAAGTCGCTAAAAGATTTGATGGAAAATGCCAAATATCAAAGTAAAATCGGAAGAAAGTCGCAAAAATTTCCATGCAAAGAAAATCCATCAAAAATTTTTTGTTTAAGAGGACGTGGTGATGCTATAAAATAATTTAGAGCTGCACTAAAAATTACTAAAAAGGCTGGAAACTTTTCGGACTACCCACGTACTATATATTACCTATCAGCGATTTGAATCACAGCGCATACAATATGTATTTTTAACCAAAAAATAGCTTATAGGGCGATAATTTATTGCATTAATTAATCTGATTAGTTGCAGAGACAACCTATCTAATTAGCATATCTAAATTAAAAATTTACCAAGTATAATACAATAAATAATTTTCCACTATCAATCAAAAAATCAGAGAGAAATAGCGAAAATTTAATTAAGTCGGAAAGAATTAACAGCGTTATAAATTTTTATGTAAAAGTTGTTACACAATATTAATTTTGAGCTGGTTTATTGTATGCATAAAGAATGTGTAGGTGTGGAGAAAGCTTGAAATGTTTGTTTTGTTTCCTCTTTTTTTTATTTATTTTTATTTCAAAAATTGCAAAATAGAAATTATTTAAAAACAAATACTAAGAAAAGTGGTCACGAATTGAAAGTTACCTATCTGTGTGTAGTACGTGTACATATTTAATCTAATTTTAATATCCATAAATAAATAAATTGTTCGATAAATTTTTATTAAAAACTTTTAGTTCAGAAACTAAGTATGTAATTTAACTCATGTAAAACATCCTCATATCTCAAAGTCTTCTTTATTATACATTCCATGCATTGTCTGCATCCAAAGATAACTTTTCCAACAACATTAAATTTTCCGCCCCTTAAAGTTGCAAAAAAATTATTACATTCAACAACTAGACAACAATAACGCAGACAGTGTTAAAAAAAGTGGTGGAATGAGAGGCAGAAAGAGAGGAGTAAAATGCACATGCACACAAACATTTTCTAATTAAAACGTAAGCAGTATTTTTAATTGGAAATTTTGAATAGGTGGAAAATGTAATTTAATCTACCCCTATTCAGAAAATAAAAATTACGACCGAACTTGGATGATGGCAAGTGCACAATAATTTTTTGTTTTGTTTTAAATCAAATACAATTAAATAAACTCTGAGGGTTTAAAATTATTATATATATATCTATATAAATGTATTTTTTTATCTGCTCCCTTATTCATAACCTAAGGGCAAAACGCGTTTTATTTATTGTGTTCATTTTTGCGACTAGCTGGCGTTTTATTTTCGCTGAAAAATGAAGGCTCGTTTTACAACATACATATATACTTCTTTTTATTTCAAGTGTTTTTTGCGCCCGCGCGCGTGTCTGTTATATATACATACACACATACATACAATTTTTTTACTAAATTGGTTATGTTTTGATTTGATTAAATTCTTTGTTTATTCTTCACTGAATGCATACGTATTTTACATACCTTTTTTTATTTGTTTATGTTATCAATTCATGCAATATTCCTATTCAATTTGATGTGCAAAAAATGATGGAATTCTCAAAGAAATAATAAATTATTTATGTTTATTTTACGATGTAATTATCATTTCAGATAGTGGCGGTGTAAAAGCATATAATTTCTAAATTTTCTACAGAAGGGATGAGGGGTGAAATTGCACAAAGACGTTTGTGGTCTCATTCTCCCCTTTTGTAGCGCTGCGAACAGTGTGTATTTTGCTTTCAAGAACATTGCGTAAAAATTTAAGATGTCAAATATTAAGTTCATTAAAACTAAAGCGCGTTTCAGCGACGTTATTTATTATAATGTCGTCAGTTAGAATTGAATTTTATTCGTAATTTGTATTATCTACTATTTATTATTAAACATATAATATAACGTTAAATTAAATGAGCCTATCCAAATGGTGACAATGTCAGGATTGGCGGTTAGCAAGATTTAGCTGTGTTTTATGCGATTGATAGGGAAGTAACTATACTATGAGTTGTGTTCCTTCAATCAAGCTCCTAATTCTAGCCTGTATTGTCAATAACTGGACAGTCTGATAAAGGCAAGCGCCTAAAAACAGCCAGCCGTGGCCAATAGGAGAGAAATTGTGTTCCCTCATGACAACACCGGGCCACACGCATCAAAAGTGTCTTGCCAAAAATTCTGGAAGCTTGAATAGCAGGTTGTTATGTATTCATCTTATAGTCTGGACCTGATATTAAACGATTTCAACCTGTTCCTGCGTATTGCAAATAATTTTTATGGTGAAAAATTCGCCTTAAGAGAAGCTTGTAAAAATCGACGGTCGCAATTGTTTGCCAGTAGGCTCTGAGGTTTTTATGAGATAGACATAATAGATAGACCTTTAAATTAGTAATAAATACCGAACAAAATGGTACATATTTGATTTAAATCGGATCATTTTAGCTATACTAAATACGTGCTTCAATTTCCTGCAAACATAATAGATTACTTTTTAATACACCTTATATTAAACATATAATATAACGTTAAATTTCGAGTAACACAATACAATTATTTATATTGTATCTATTAGCCCTGAATTAAGTATTAGTACCAGGAACAAATAAAAGCGATAATATAAATTTTATTAGCAACAAAAACAATAACAATGCACACGACTAATTACGTAACCTAAGGAGAGAGTTTACGTAATTTTTCCACCAGCTACTATAACATGACTGTCACATAATATTTTTAATGAACTTTGCAAGCAAGTAGTGAAACAAATAATTAATTTGTTGTCAGAAGCAAAATAGGATTTTAATAGAAAACTTTTCTAATCTGAGTGCTGCACATAAATATTTTTATTTAATCTGTCTTGAGTTTATTGATTTGCTTGTGTCGAATCGTTCGTTCGTTCGTTCGTTTTTTTCTTCCATATATAAATAAAAGAAAGATTGGTGAAATGTGTTGAAATAATTTTCAAACATTCTTCTTGTATAGTTCTGACCTAAAATATCAATATTTGAATATTTTACGAGCGTTGACTTCGTTGCTGTGCTAAAGCAACAAGGAGAGAAACAAAAAAAAATGAAAATGAAAATTTATCACATTTAATTTGAAAACTGTCGAAATATTGAATAATTTAGCTATTACAAACAAACAAAAAAAACTTTTATTTCTATCAATTCAAATAAATAATAGAAAGTTTGCGTTATAAATAATAAAATTTCAATAATCACTCTTTTACTGCTGATTTATTATTTAAACATTAATTAATGCAAAATATTATATTCAATTAGTTTGTAAGTACTACACAATCAAGAAAGTTCTATTTAATGTTGTATCTTCTACGAATATTTAATGTAATTAACAAAATGTTTAATTAGTTCAAGCTTTGATGCAAAATGCTTTGATATACAAAAAAGCCAGACAACATGAATTTTGTTCTACAGGATGTTACACAATCTTGTTGGGTTGTAAATTCAGTTTAATTGGCAACACAAACATTCAAGTTTAAAAAGAATATGATTAAATATTTAATGCAAACATGACTAATACAAACGTTTTACAACGCCATAACGCTAATCTACGTTCGCCACGTTGCCTTTTCAATACTTTTCAATAAATAAAATGCAATCGATATCAGTTTATAATCAAATTATATGAGAAATATAATTGAGAATGTAATTTGTGCATATAAAATTTCAAATCAATTAAATTAAATATACACATAGACATTTATAGAACAAAAGAATAATTACTATAAATATATAGAAAAGAATAAAAAAGCGCATTTATTATTTATACGTTATTGTTTTTTTACTACTTATTCAGTTATCTCATAAATTTTATATTGATACTTAGAATTATCCTATAACTGATAATGAATAAAATAATTTCGCATTGATATTATTAATATATTTTCGAAATCAATGCAGTAGCAGCCGCCTATTCTTTATTATTATTATCATGATTATGTTTATATGCATCAATACGATTTTCATCATGATATATTATAATAAATTTACTTACAGTTAGACAATTATGGATGCAGCCAATTCGCTCCGCGATAAATGTTGTTGACAGATACAATCCTGAAACAATTAAATCGAGAAAAATCATTATCGATAATTATATTTTATATAGGTAATAGAAATAAAATCAAAGATCATTATTTTAATTGCATAATAACCAATAACTATAAAGTCATATACCATTTTATCATAATAATAAACGAAACTATAATTTTATATAATATTAAATCGAGTAATAAGATGAATTATGTGCCATCATATAACATTTTTAAAGCCCTTTTTAATAATAATTTATATTGTCTAGTCAGCAATGAACAGATTACCGACTAGATATATCTTTTTGAAAAATCTGATGTGCACGTTACCGCCGCCGCGCAAACGTGCACAATCCTATTATGAAATCATTAAAAAAAATTAATTGATTTCAAATTAAAATTAGTCGAGTTTTTTTACATTTTTATTAAAACATTACTTCTGGTTCACTATCAAAATTATTCATTTCCAAAGCTCATCGTATTACGTGATTACCTACCTAGATAAATTAATTCAATTCTATTAAATATAAAAAGCAAACAAATTATGATAAATATTTATATGGTTTAGTGTTCGCCACGTGGAAATACTACTGTGTCCAATAAGTAAAACCAATATTTAATTTCAATAGCGTAGGCTAATCGTACATCATTAAATTTTTTTTTCTTGTTTTTTAAGTCAAAACATTTATTAGTTTTTGTTTTACGTCGAATGTTATACGGCGCTAAAATTGCATGCGGCGATTATGCTTCATCTCTTCTATCGTCCCAAAACAGTTTTTCCACAGTGGTCTTTTAAGATTGTAGGATAGTCATAAGTGATACGGTACTAAATAAGACGAATTCGGTAGTTGTGGATTGATATGCACAGGATTTTTGGTGATAAAGTCACTAAGAATAAGTAGATTGTGAGAGGTGCATTGGCAACGTTATGGCATTAGTCAATAATTTCCAGGCTTCAGGCCCAAAATATCTTCCAAAATGATATTAGCACTTTTTCGACATACCAACAAGTCCCGAACAGACATATGTCGAAAGCCAAGCACAATTTCTTTGCTTTTCTTGACGTCGGCAAGGGTTGATGCTCGTTCGAAGCGTTCTTCGTTTTTAAACCCTTTTCGACTTTCTTCTAACTGATTCCACCTCTTGTAAGCATTGATTTCTGACAAAACATGGTCCCAGAAATCTTTTGCAAGATTCCGAACAGTTCTACATCCAAAATTTCATTCCCTAAACAAAATTTTATGCATTTTTTTGCTCAATATTGTAATAGTCGCCGCATGCATTTTTTGCGTTGTATAACATTAGCCGTAAAACAAAAACTGATGAATGTTTTGATGTGAAAATTGTTACAGATGTTTTTTACAATGCTTACAAGTTACGTACTAGATAAATTAATTTAATTCTATTAAATATAGGAAAAAAAGCAAAAAAATTATGATAAATATTGATCTGGTTTAGTGTTCGCCCCGCGTGGAAATACAATCCAACAAAGTTATGTAAGCAAAACAACCCCTAAGATGGAGAGCGATGATAAAAAACATTCATACATCAATAAAATTTATAGTTAAAATTCATTTTATATAATTGTATATTTATTTAAACTATTTAATAGCATGACGAACCGACATTAGTCGTAAGTTGGTATAATAAAAAATCGTGTAATAATTTCAAAATAAGTGCTTATTAAAAATAAGGCATAAATTTAAATAAAAATGCATTGATATTTGATAAGGTAACTTTTTTTGATTATATAATTACACGAGAAGTTGGATTTTCAACAACCTATTAATAGATAATAAACTAACACGAAATTAAAGTGCCTTTTTCGTATTGTGTGTTTGTGTGTGTGTTACATTTTTATGAAAATAATATATCGCACGTGTTTCGTGCTGTTGAGTGATTTCTCGTGTCAAAAAAGCGCTATTTTTTCTTTTTCGTTTGGGCGCTGGTGTAACCAGCTGAAAAACAAAACAAAAAAATGTATACGAATTAACATACAAAGTAGTTTAGCAACTTGTTTATGGTTTGATTAAACGCACACAATTTTTACTACAATTAATGAAATCTGATAAGCGTCAACCTTGAAGACAGAAATTTATTGAATGCAGGCACGAGATTTTTGTGTTTCCACTTAATTATTATTGAGATAATAACTAATTGACCAACTGCACAAAGGCACAAAGTGCATTAGAGACAGAAAACAAACGATTATCTTTCATCTGAAATTCGTGTGCAAGTTTACATGCTCAGTTCACAATTCACGCGCATTGAATTTTTCTTCACAGAAATTAAACAGATATTATACGAGGTAGGTTATGGTTATTTTATTAATTAAAAATACGAGTGGTGTCGTTCGTTTAGGTCGGATGGGTAATTACAGCAAGTTAATCGTTGGTGTTGGCGGTGTGTGTGTGTATATAAAAAACATATGAATAAGGTTTTGCGGTTTTATGGCAACACGTATTGTGTCACAAAACGATAAAGTAAATGGCAAACATTACACGGGTTGGATCTTCACTCAAGGGTGCTCGGATAAAATCCCGGTCTGTCCGGACTCCAGAGCAACGATCCGGGTAGACGGCGATGACTCGAAGGCGTGGAGCGAGTGAAAATGGCAGGATAAACGGGAATCCCCTAGGTCAACGATCAGACCCTGACCTAAACTTACTTACTGACCTTATTTCCAACCATATGCCAAGGACTGTATCAAAAATGTCGCACGTATTGAAAATTTTGACGAAATTGCCGATTGGAAATGGGCGAAATGTTTCCCCGAATATACATATATTTGCAGCGCGCAAAAAATTGCACATTATGCCAACCAAAGTGGAAATAAACATTGTTTGAAGCAATGGCTGGCTGGTAATCATATTTACTAAGCAAAGAACTTGCTTTATACATAGTTCATTTTATGTTGGAAAGTTGTTTCCACGTCGATAAGTCCTTTTCGCGCTCAAAGGTTAATGCGTGGCAAAAGGAAACATCCCATATGCTTCCGCCAAGTTAAACTTATTACCTACGCTCCATCTGTCCTCTCCATTTCATCGTAAAAATAGCCAAGTAGTGGACACACAATAACTGAATGTATTTACACAACAAATTATTACATCAATGTAAAACCATACATTGTACATAGGTTTAGTATAAGTATCTATCTGTAGAAGGTTTTTTTCCATGGCATATCCGGAAAATTGAGCAAAAACAAAACGAGTATCGTTACTTGCATAAAAAATCATTTACCTTATTAAAAATGCTAAAAATTCTAAAAAATATTTAACAATTTTCAATAAAATAAATATAATTTGCTATATTACATAGTACTTTTTAATTAGCTAGCATATTATACATCAATAAGAACTGTCCTTTCAGTACACGTATTCGCTTCTATTATTTTTAGTGCTCAAGTATAATTACATATTTACTTAAAACATTAATTTTTCTTATCAGTATAATAAAATAACAAAAATCAATGTAAAACCAACTATTCAACCATATATTATACATAGGTGTAGTATAAGTATCTATCTACGTAGATTTTTTCCATGGCATAACCGGAAAATTGAGCAAAAAAACAAAACGAGTATCGTTCCAACTATACATTCATTAATAAATCATGAGAACCGCCAACAATATTTTATTACCATTATGAACTTTCATCTCAAAAAAATTAATTTGTTTATTCATCATATATATTAAAAATCAATTCGTGTGCCGTTGAAAACTTGACTGGTTGAAACGATTACATCATATCTTTTTTGGAATGATGTACATTGTTTCGTTATCTTAATTATATCCAATTTCGTATTTAATATTTCCACTAACCGTCGGATGATTAAAATTCCACTTTAATAAAATTGCCTAGCAAATACTACGTTTTTCAAATAACTATTGTTTGAGATACGTTGGAATTTATTAAACTGAAGGTTTAATTTATATCATTTGTTTGATTTAATCTGCAAAATAATATAAGATTACTTCAAAAGTTCAATATGTACTTTAATAACTCCTTCTCATTCAAATCAATAAAACTTGATTAAAGTTATTTGAATTTAAATATTGTCTTTCTATTTACGCCGCCATATTTATATTGTGCATGTGAAAATCTGATAATTGATATTAAATAATTAGAAAATTCCATTAAAACGTTGTGTAATGTGAAAGAAATCTAACAAAGATAACTTTGTAATCACTCTTGATGTAAACGTAATGCGTTTTTCATAAAGCGGCAAAATTTGCTTCGAATTTTTAAGTAGAGAATGAGAAGAAAAAAAAAGTATTCTAAAAACTTGGAGAAAAAAACGCAACGTCATTTAGCAAATTATCGTAATTTAAATTTTGTAATAAATTTAACATTTTATTTTTATGTTAAAATCTGGTATTTTGTGCGTGAAATTGCTTAATTATAAAATTTTGCGAATTTCGTTTTATTAACAAAACAAACAAATGTAATTAAAGAAAGCAGAATGTGAAGCGCGCGCAAAGTTTTTATTATTCTTTATAATTTAAATCCAGCTAGTAGTTTGTATGAACGAAGATTTTATTAACAAAGTTTTTTAATAGAAATAGCTTTTTATTATAATATTTTTTTTCTTTTACAATTTAATAACGGAACTTTATCAAATATTTTATATAACAATTTTGCAACAATGTTTAATTAATTTCTTTTTTATCTTCATCTTCATCATTATATATAAAATATGAAAAGCAATTTAATCATAAAAATAATTTGCTGCCAGTTTTTAACGTAAAATAATTAAATTTTAGATTGAATTTTTATTTTATAAGATTTATCAAATTGTGTTGATTAAAAATAAATCGTTCGATGCTCATATTTTTATGTATTTTTATTTAATAATAAATTTAACATAAACCATTACATTATTTCTGGTATTAAAATTTATATTTTCTTTAATTAACCGAACAAATTTATGCTTCCGTTAGGTCAAGGCTTATTGCAACTTATAATACATAAAATTTTATTATAGATTATATGTTTGGAATTCTTTTATCCATTTATTTATTTATGTTTTGTTTTCTGTTTTTCGTCTCCTTGCTTTTTATTTTTTCTTCATCATCTCATTTAAGACGCATTTTTCCCAACTACATAGAAAATTAAAAGCTAACTGTGCACGTAATTTTATATAATCTTGACATAATAATATGTAAGACTTAACAAAAGGACGATGACAAAGCAGCTGACATTTATTCAAATTACATTGTCATTTATGTGATAAAAGCATAATTAAATTGTTCACTGTCTTTAGATAAAATTCATTTAAATATAGGGTGGGATTAGAGCTAGAGTTAAGATTGATAAAAAATAATTAAAAAACGATTTGTTCGATAAAGCAGCGCGTCATTGTATAACAACAATAGCGAATAAATACACATGTTTAAATAATTCGAATTTTACCATATACGAGTATATGGTTTTATTTTATTTGATAAAAGACGTAATAAAATGCATTTTTAATTTAAATAAATAAAAGGCATAAAATCGTTATCGTTCCTTAACTGGAAAATCAATAAATAAATACTCAATAATAAAATAGATTTTAATTACAATACCAGAAAACCGCGCACACAATAAAATTTAATGCAAAATAATAAAATTCCAATTAGTCTTTATTATTCTAATAAGTTCATATAGTATAAAAGTATTTATAATAACCGGAAACTTAAAGTGTGTCAGTAGTAAAAAGACTTATACAGAGAAGAAAAAATTCAACTGTAAAGTAAATAATTAAATCTGGGTACTAAAAATAATAGAAACGAATCCATTTAGTGAAAAAGACTCTACTCTTCTATAGATGTGCACTATGCCAGCTAATTAAACGGTAATTAATAATTATATTCTCCAGCCACATGGTGCAATCGTAAATCGACAATATAATAATGTCTTGTGTGTGTAAGCATTTTAGCAACGCAACAATAATTGCAGCGCATGTATGTGTGTATGTAGAAAAGCAAGCAAGCGCCTTGACCCCCAATATTTTCATAAATTCATTATTGAAACATTCTATCCAATCTTCTCATCGCTAACAAAGACGAAATTTTATATTTTTATTACATTTTTTAAGTTTTTTGTTTGATAAATTGTACATTTAAACCAATACACAATATTAGAAAGAAATAGTGAGCTCTTAAAGTGCGGAGTTGAGGCAATGTCTATTCTGAACATGAAAATTTGTCTACAAAAGTAAAAAAAAACATAAAATCTATATTTAAAAATTGGAAATATGCTTGCAAGAGGTCTTAAATAAGAATAGAGACTATAGTGTAAAATAAATATTAATAAAGATAAGACAAAAAATTTTTGTTGTTGTATACTATAAACTGACAAAACTTTTAGGTAAATCTGATAAATATAATTTGCTATAACAATAAATTATTAGTACATAGCATTTTCTAATAATTGCAGCATGTAGAGAAAAGCAAGCAAGCGCCTTGACCCCCAATATTTTCATAAATTCATTATTGAAAGATTCTATTCAATCTTCTCATCGCTGCTAACAAAGGCGAAATTTCAATCTTCTTCATTTCATTAAAACTGATTAAATCAAATTGATACCAAATAAATATTCAATGATCGATTGATGGCTTTAAAATTTCAAACGTTTAGTAAAACGTTGTGTTTTTTGTTTTGTGCGCACCGCACCACTCGGTCGTCGCTTTTGTTCGTTCGGCAAAAAATTATTCAATGTGAAGAAACATTGAATCGATTATTACCTTCGCTGTCAATTATCCTGCCAATACATTTGTCACTACTTAATTTTAACGTTCCGACTTTTTTTATTAAAAACGCAATTAAGTGGAAAATATTTTAACGTTTTTTTTTTAATCAGCGAATTGATTAAACCTGCTTTGTTAATGTAAAGAAGATAAGATGCTAATTTATTTCCTCGCCAGAATGCAATGAATATTTTTTTGCCTCATACATTCTTTTCGTTTTATGAAGGGAAAAAAAACTTAAAGCCATAAGTTATAAAGTTATATTCAAATAATACAAAGAATAATATATCACATTTTAAGTTTTATTAGAATTGCTAAAGTTTTCTGCTAGAAAAATTTATAATGCAGTCAGTAAGTGTTGGAAATTAAATGTATGTTTGCCGGTTTTTTATTATTTTTTAGTTTTTAATTGAAAATGGCATAAATTTTCGCCGTTGAACATAAATTCTAAACTTGGAACTCCTGATTATCAATTATGATTTAAGGCTCATTTTCTTACATAATTAATGATATATGTTGTTATAATGCCGTCTTAATAGATTTAATTTTTTATACGTAATAAATAATGTTGGTTTATGAGTTATAATAATAATTTCGAAATTAATTGCACAAAATCGATAATATAATAAAATTGCATTTTTATCACCTGCAATTAGATCATTAAAATTCTAATGAAATTAAATTTTTCTATGAATAACATATTAAGTAAGAGCAGTGTTTTACATTAATTAATATGTAACATTCAACACAACATTTTCTAATCTATACAGTAATTACTAAAGTGGAGAGAGTAAAAAAAGCGTCTGTAACTCTAACTAACATGTCGTAAATTGAAAATCAAACAACAGTGATTTAAAATTAAGCACAGCAATAAATAAACATTTTTAAATAGAAAATTAATTATCGAGTGTATTACTTTAATAGGCATGTGCATAAACATAAATCTATTACCGTTTGTTAATTTACAGTCCCTTAAAAGTCGTAATATAAATTTTATCACATTGTTATTAAAATACATTTGATGAGTGATTTAGACTTGGAATATGGGACGACTAATACTAAATTTCTATTAATCTACTATATGTGATGTAATCAATTAATTGAACCCAATAAAAATGCTAGAAATTTCGATATCAATGATCATTTTTAACGATATAAATAATCTAAAAATAAAAAATGTATATAATATATTTTATAAATAAAGATCATAAATTTAAAGCATTGTGAGATCAGATATGACGACATAAATGACCTTGAATCTATAAAAAAAGCTTTTGTATGAAACGTAAATTATAATAAATTTTTTTAATGAAATAAATTTTATGATTTGTGTTTAAAGATTGTTGTTCGTGATAAACTATGAAATAATAATACAATAAAAACATAAATTATTTATTATTTATAAATGCGCACAATTAAGATGTAATTTCAGAATAAACTCCATTATATTGAATGAAATGGAAAAATACAATATGAATATTCTATAAAATTAAACAATAATGCAATTTAAATTAGCATAGATAAGCCCGGGACACCTTAAAACTTCAATTTTCTGATGAAAGACCACTCAAAAAATAAATCATTTTTTTCCTTATCGGCATACTAAAATTCTAAATATCGCAACAATGCTATTATTTTTGTCCAAGTCCTAGTGCAAAAAAAATCAATGATAAATTATTAATTATAGTTAACTAGTCTAGTGCACATGTAATATAATCTTTTTTAAACAACGAAATCATATTTCTATAATTTTTAGTAGTCAGATTTAATTATTTACTTGCATAAAAAATCATTTAGCTTATTATATTAGAAAAATGTTAGAAATTGTAACAAAATATTTAACAATTTTCAATAAAATATATATAATTTGTTATAACAATAAATTATTAGTACTTATACAGTATTTTTTCAGTAGATGTATCCGTTTCTATTATTTTTAGTGTTCAAATGTAATTATTTGCTTAAAACAATCATTTTTCTTATCAGTATAATAAAATGACAAAAATCGCAACAATGTTGTAATTTTTGTCTAAGTCCTAACGCAATAAATTAAAATGGAGTTATAAAATATTAATGATTATTAACTAATGCAATGCATATCTATAATCGTTTTTAATAAACGAGCCCATTTGTACTATTTTTTAATTTAAAATAATATGTTTATCTTATCAGATTAAAAAAATGCTAAAAACTGTAATAATATATGACATTTTTTTCGATTATTGTTAATAAAATAAATAGAATTTGCTATTATTGGTGAATAGTACTTTTTAATTAACTGTCGTTACAGTAAATAGAACAGTTTCTATTATTTTTAGTGTTTAATTTTAAGTATTTACTTAAAACAATCGTTTTTCCTATCAGTAAATATATAATAAAATGACAAAAATCGCAATAATGTTTTGTAATTTTTTTCGTTTTACTGCAGTAGAATTAAATAGAACTTCATACAATAATAAAATATATGTTACTTTTTAATCAGCTAGCGTATTGTTTAATTATTCACTTGAAAAAATCTTTTATTTCAATGTTTTTCTGCGCCTTATTACAGTAACAGAAAATAGAATATCGTATAATAATAAAATATGGTGGAAGCAGTTTTATAAATACATTATAAAGACAGTATTTTTATAGCGTTTTAAAAACATTTTCATAAATAACTTTTAAATATAATAGGAATTCAAAATATTTATATAATATTTGTTTGAACGTGAAGCAAAAAATTTGAATTCTAGATGGCTGCTGTACGTTGTTTTGCGGCTTAAAGATTAATCTGATGTGCGATATTTTTATAATTGCAATAAAAATTTTCAATTATTTTGTGCATAATGTAAATGTAATTTAAGCGAATGCAATATCAAAGCGAATTTGCAATATGAAAATTAATAAACGTAGTAGAGGAAAGGAGGGAAAATGACATTTTTTATGGGCGTAGTGTCTCGCGAGTTTGGAGAAAATGCATTTTAATAAATAATTTCTTTTGTTATGTAATATTATGTACTAGTTCGCGATCAAATATTTATAAAATAAACAACAGAAAGAATTTCATTTTCTATCTTTATATTTTATTTTTTCCTTATCGAGAAAAATTCCATTTTTATTATTAATAGAATTCTTTTGCGTTTGCTTTATTTATAAATATTTTATGGAAGCAATTTTTTATATATATGTTGTATACACAGTAAAAAATTTAATTTAAATTTTCATTTTATAATATGTAAATTTTTTTACATTTGCAATTGTAAAAAATATGGAAATACTTAAACATTTTATTCAAATAACTCGTGCACATAATAAAATATATACACATATAATATATTTATTAAATAATGAACATTTATTTGATTACGGCATGTGTAGTAAGCGATTAATTAAAGTTTTAAATAAATGTAAATTGTTAATTAGTTTATATTAATGTTTGTATTAGTCTTCTTAAAATAGATGAATTATTATAGCAGTAAATGTCAACTCAAAGGTCATATAAAATTTTATGAGATCGTATAAAGTGCTACGACTATAAGAAAATTAAAGTCGATTGCTTTTTTAGATATAATGCCTAATTGTGTGTAGTTTTTTTTTCTTCCCTCTATACTTCTACATCTACTATATAGAATTTATTGCATATCATAATCGCATAAATCACAATAACATTATACCACAGTTATTTTTTTATATATTGTATATCAAATCAAGTCTAGAAAAATAAAATACATTTTGAGCTGTGTGTGTGTGTGATGCGGTGTGCGGTGCATCATGCTGTGCGACTTGCTGCGACTTTCGACCCCCAGGGTATATAAAATTCGACATTTCAAAGAGATTTCAGCTATGTTATGGATTAAGTGTTGATGGAAATTACCATGATAATCGTTTTAACATCCTTTTTGGCGCATTTCCTTCATTTTGCGTAATTTGAAATTGATTGATTCGCAATTTGTGCTTGCGTTGTTGTTCTTGTTACACAAAAAAATACACAACAAGTAAATAAAGCGCTCCACATTTTTGCCTTCTAACTGTAAAACTGGAGCAAAGTTTAATTATTTTAGATGATAAACAATAAAGATAATTGGTTAATTTAAAATATTTTACATTAATTAGCACACACAGCAAGTACAGTACGATAAAAATAAGTGCATGCAAGCCTTTAACAATATATTGAATTATATACGTTAGTTAGATGTTAAGCTGCTCGTATGAAATTTTCACATAACTATTTCCAACTTTATTATTATTCCATCAATAAATTAGATTTATAATTAGATTTTCAATGAATTTATTGACTAACAAAGATAATTATTGTATTTATAAACTTCCATATCGTATTAGTTTTTATTAATATTTAAATAACGTTATCTGTGTTTGCATTGGAAATGAAACGCATTATTGATTTCAAAATTTTATCGGCAATTTTACGAATTCAATTTGATTGCGATTTATATGAAATTAGATTTTAATTCGAAATTATTGTCATGTTTCAATTAATTATATTCCAGTTAATTAATATACATGTAGATATTGATTAACGTTAAAAAGTCGACGTATGTATTTTTTTCGTTTGTGTTATTGATTTGTTAATTATCTATAATCGTATTAATTTTGCATTAAAATTAGAATTATAATACATGAAGCATTTATTAAAACTACAGAGAATATTTTCAAACTTTTGTATCGTTTTCATGCCCATTATAATTCATTATAAATGAGATGTTTTATATCAGATTAAAAAAATGTTAAAAAGTGTTTCAATATCTGACCTTTTTGCGATGATTGTTAATAAAATATGTAGAATTTGCTATTATTGGTAAATAGTACTTTTTAATTAACTCATTTTACAGTAAACAGAGCAGTTTCTATTATTTTTAGTATTCCATTTTAACTATTTACTTAAAACAATCATTTCTCTTATCAGTAAGTATAATAAAATGACAAAAATCGCAACAATGTTATAATTTTTTTTGTTTTATTGTAGTAAAATAAAATATAATTAATTATTATACATGTAGATATTGATTAATGTTAAAAAGTCGACGTACCTATATTTTTTTTTTCGTTTGTGTTATTGATTTGTTAATTATCTATAATCGTAAAAATTTGGCATTAAAATTAGAATTATAATGCATTAAGCATTTATTAAAACTGTACAGGATATTTTTAAACTTTCGTATCATTTTCATGCGCATTATAATTCATTATTAATGAGATGTTTTATATCCGCGATGACCTCTAGAAAAATAATTATTGAAATCACATTAAGGTTACTGGAATTTTTTATTAATTACATATATTGTTTTATTGATCAAATGTAATAATTATGATTTAATGCAATCAACGTTAATAGAGTTGAAATTCGACGAAATGGGAAGGCAAAGCAAATAAATTTTATGTTATTATATTTAACAGCTTAGACCAAAAAAAAAAAAAAATAAACGAGTTGGAATCCCTAATTAGTTTTAAAACTTAGTTCCAGATTCCATTCCAATATTTTGAATTATTAACCATTCCATTTATAATCTCCGTTTCATTTTCAAGTCATAAATTAAATTAAATTTTTAGTTGATCAATTTGTTTTTGATCATCAAAGAATTATTTATCGTCAAAGCATCAATTTTTAGGTTACGTAATAAAATTAAACCGAAACAAGGTGGTATTTTTAGCATCCGACCGAAAATAGTTTCTTATTATACACGAAATTAGCTTCTTTACCATTTACCATTTACGTAGATACTTTAAAATAGTAATTGTATGGCGTCCTTAACAAACACATCAATAACGTTTGCCATTTGCTTTTTTATTCTTAAAATTGGCTTATTTTAATGACTTATTGATTATTTGCGTCTATTTTTATTCCACTGCACACACAAACAACATGAAAGTATGAATTTCATTAAATTACTACTAAATATAATCACCTCGGTCATATTACGTCATAAATCAAACAGAAATATATTATTTAGGTGTGTGTGGGGTGGTAAGTAACTATTCTACTCTCTCTCTCTTTCTCTGTTGTCAAAATTCCAATTTCTATGCGTGAATGCATCAATTCGTAATTTAATAAAACTAACTTATTTATTATAAGTATATAGTATAGACATACATAAATACACATGCATTCTATGTTAAGTATGTAATTTATTTGAAGGCTGTGTGCTCGGCTGTGTGTGCACTGCTCTAAGGGTAAATTTTATTTATTGCGATTGCAGAAAAACATTACTTGAATTACCTAGTTTTCGACTCGACTTAATTCGAACAAATAATAAATTATGCGGTTAACATCTCAAATTGTCAACGGCAGATTATTATATAAACATATGCACATGATTTACATTCGCCGGTGCTCATCTACTTATAAAAGTAACTTTATATATAGTTTGCATTGTTGTTGTTTAAAACTGTTGCATCGGGGCGCGTTCAATATATATATATTGTATATTTTTTATTACAGCCAGCCATGCAATGTAAAAATACATTTTATTTTTGCGAGTGTTTGTATGTATATATATTTTGATTAATAAATTGTTATTTTCGTTAATTTGCGCAAACTGGCAATCATTCACGTTAAGCATCGCACAGCAAAACATGTGATCTTTTACGATGACTTGCGTACTTACAATACATGTGAATGGTACGTGAATAAGATGAAGTTGTTGCAAACGGTCGTTAGATACGTCTGATAAAAAGGCAACAACTTGTCATAATCATGCACGATTGTTAATCACACACATAATTTTCCAAAGTTTATAGCTGGCGAAAAGATAACGCGTTCCGTGGCCATATTTATTTAAGATTTAAAATGCGAATAAATATTTAAACATTATTTATATGTTTCAATTCAAGCCTGCAGCTGGTGGCTCACATTATTTGATTCAAACGTCTTTCAGTGTATTTTATGAAATTTTATGTTATTTGATATTACTATTCAAAGATTTAGATTTAGACCCTTTTGCAGCAGAGGAAGAAAATTGTTATTTCTATCAAACAAAAACGTTTCAATGCGAATGAATTTATTTAGCAACTTGTATATGTTGTATTTACTACGGTACTTACGTAATTATATGGTAACCAAATAAGTTCTTTCCGTAAATTCACTACTCGCTCATTGACCACTCGATAACTCGCTTAATTGAAGCGATTCAAAAAAAATCAAAGAGAGGAAAATTGTAGGAAATTTAATTGTGATTCATTTATCTAATAGCAACAATAGTCGTATTTCTTCAAATATCTGAGTTATAAATTAAAATGCAACAAATTTCATTTGAACATGTATCATAAATGGCTCATTTACCACTCGATAACTCGCTTACTTGAAGAGATACGAAAAATTTCACACAGACGAAAAAGATGGGTAATTTAATTGTGATTAATTTGTTTAATAACAACTACAGTCGTACCTCTTCAAATAAGAGCGCTACAGCGCAAAATGTTGTGAATTTACATGTTTATATGGGATTTACGTAAATCGGTTGTTTTTTAATGTTTTTATTTTTTACCCCTGCAAATAAATGAAAATGATTGATGTATGGTAAGAGTAGTTTCGTATGTAATATTAAATTGCCCGTCGAATGGAATATGTTATTTGATATTACTATTCAAAGATTTCGATTTAAACCCTTTTGCAGCAGAGGAGGAAAATTGTTATTTCTATCAAACAAAAACGTATTTCAATGCGAATGAATTTAGCAACTTGTACGTATGTACGTAATTATTTTAAATGGGTATATAGATATAGATAGATACATTTTTGTGATCCACTTTCTATGTAAGTAAGTAATTTCTTTTATATAGAATTATAATTAATTGAAAGGTTTAATAATTCCGATTTTAATTACGAGTAAAGAACGATCGTTACGATAAAACACAGGATATTTTATCTAGCTGGAAAAATAAAACTCAACATTGCTCTTAATTAATTTGTCAAGTTTTTATTTAATTGCGTTGTTAAAAATTATTTATATATCTAACGGCAACCGTAGTACATAATTTAATAATGCCAATACAGAATTTTACGAAAAAAAAACTAATTTAGATATTCATTTGCGCTTTTAATTAGTGCAATTCTCATATAATTTTAACGTTTTAATATAGATAAAAGCCATACACTAAATAGCATAAAAGTGTTTTTTTTTTAGTTTAGTGTATAGTTTTATAGGCCATATACCATTTAATACCTTGTTACTATTATGTGTACGCGAAGTAAACATCTTTATAAACTAAACAATATTGTAAACTGCAATATACATTTCGTATAATAAAATGGCCGCGATTATTGCAGTTTAAATATCAACAATGGTTGGTAAAACGTATCGATGATTTGCTACATATTTCAAAGCAACAAGTTTTAGTAGACGTTGTGTAGCGCCTTATAATGCGGCGATAACTGAAATCTGCGAGAGCGCGACACCTAAAAAAACACACTTGAAAAATTCTAGCAGCAATACGATAATGATGATGATTGGACGACAAGCAGCTAATGGATTGCCGGAAAATGTGCAATGAAAGAAAAAAAAAAACTGTAGCTGCAAGTTAATAATAAATAAGCGCTAATTATTTATTTAGCGAATGTTTCATAGAAAATGTGGATAAATTATTAAAGCCTGAGATGAAAATAAATTAATAAATAATATAAAATAAGATCCAGTATACGTACGTCTACTTAAAGAATATTAATCTAAGCTCGAAGGTAAATACCCTAATTTAAATGAAAATTAAATTTTCTCTCAGATTTACGACGGAAAAAAAATTATATATAATAATACAAAAAGTTTTTTTTGTATAGCTAGCAGCAATTATTTTTCTTAATTATACGCATAAATAAATTAATGCAATATTTTTTGTATGTATGTATGTATGTGTGTGTGTGTGTGTTTGTTGTGGAAGTTTGTTCGGTGGAATAAATATAAAGTTTGAAATTAATTTGTGAATGTTTGTTTCAATTAAGAGTTGTATTGATTAAATTAAACAAATACAAAGTATAAAAATATCCCGGCGGCTATTGATTAAAAAGTTTCACGTTGAACTTTTCATAATTTGTTATATGTGCAGAGGGAGTTTCCTGTTGGTGTGTATTTGTGTATGTGTGTGTGTGTGTGTGTTTTTTTCTCTATATATTCATTATATTTTCTAACGATTTCATTGTATGGATTAAAGCTAATGGATAATGTGTAGTTTTGCTTTTTGGTTATTGAGGAAAATAAAGAGATGATTGTGAGCTTATAGAAAGAGGAAAAAAGATTTAATCCCAGCCATTAATTGCGAAAAAAGATATAAAATGTATCTAAGACAAGAAATAATAATCATAAAGAAAGAATCCCATTATAAGAAGCGTATAATATAAGAAAAACAAATATCATAAACTTGTATCATCCACTTTGCTCGATCGTCCCATAAGCGGACGGGATGCAGGAGAACCACCCAAATCCCTTTAGAGTTAGAGGGTGAACCAACCCCTCATCCGCACGAAGTCAACACGAACTCCTACGAGAAGAATCCATTGCCCCACGAGTAGTCACATTGATCGCACCGGCGCAACGTTGCCGATAAAATTCGCATTCCGCGACAGGGCAAAATGATGGCAACGCCGTTCGCAAACATTGATTCTTTCCATTATAAATAGTACGCAAAAAATGCGTTCCTATATATCATCTCCCCCAGACATGCTTTGTGGCCCGGAAATTTCATTTTATAACTTTTTATAACGACTATGCACAAAAAAAAACAATTTCATTTCCTACATCTATATTCATACATGTGAGTGACAAAAATGTTTAATTAATTTCCGATAAATAGGCGTTAAACTAACCGGGCGGGATGCGAGATTTTTTTTCACGACGAGGGGGACACGCGAATTGAATGAAAAACGCTCGAGAGACGACGACACGACGGCGGTGGTGACAGATATCGTCCCGACGCCGCATCCTGGGTCAGGCCGCACGAACAGGTGGTGCCCTTGGCGCTGCCGTCCCTAAAGCTCAGCACAGCTGTTCTGTCACACTTGTCTCTGTGTATAACCTTGATAGTAGATGAACAAAAACCAACCACGGCAATGCCATAATATAATAATAAAAAGCACAATTTTCACTTAATGTAAATTAAAATCGATAAATTATTAATTTGTCGAGAAAGTAAATGGAATAGACTTTCTAAATTAAATTTAATTATAATTAAAATTAAATCAAATCAATCAACAGCCACTGAAGCAATTTCTACAAATACTTGAAATATTTCTCTCTCAGATACCATATAAAATGGATAGAATGAATACAGACGATTTTACTGATAAGAATTAATTTACTATTTAGTGTTCAAAAAGTAGTAGTAGATAAAGAAGTTAATTTATAATGATGTTCAAATGTAACAAAATAAAATATGTATATAAAAAGAAAACAAAATGTAGAATAATAAATGTAGAAAAGATAAAGTAATTTATTACAGATGCATTTTCTAATATAATAAAGTTGATTCTTATTGTGCATTCATCTCTACTGTATGTTATGTAGCAAAAAAGGAGGAAGAAGATGAAAAAAAAAAGTTGTGAGAGAGACCAGTCAATATCAAACTGTACATGCGCCAGAAGCTTGAAAAAGAAGCAATTTTATGTTAAAAAAAGAAGAGGAAACGAATGGAAATTTTATTCGAAATAAAGTTGAGGGTATTAAAACTTGGAAGGCTTTCATTTATGAATGTTAATAATTTACTTTGCATATTCAGAAAGTTTCTTTTGTATAATATGCAATAATTGTAGATAAACAACAAGGACATTATCAAATTAATTCACGATGAGCATGTCTAAGCAACAAAATTTCTAATTAATTTTTATTTGAAAACTTGATTAATAAATTATTATTAGATTATGCCAAGCGGAGCACAATAACAGTACAGCTATAGGTACATAAATAATTGGCTTAATTAAATGCAAATAGACGTAATAATATCAATCGCAATCGCAAGTGTCTGCCACATTAATATTATTATTTTTCATTATTTCATATCTAGAATAATAAACAAATTAAACGCAATAAAAATAAATGGTGTTTTATTGTATTTATTGAACGGATAGAACATTTACTTTAATCGAGTTAATTTAGATTGTAAAAAAGCCAAAGTGTAAAAGAGAAAAACACACACACACACACATACACACTCGCATAAACACAGGAAGAAAAAAATAAAAGAATAGAGTAGAGGAAAAGAATCGTTGCTGCTAAATTTAAGGAACGTCATGCATAAAAAAGTTTAGCACAATAAATAAGATTATGTTTAATTAAATGGCAATATCTAAAATGGGTTGTAAAGAGATTTATTTTATACTTTATGATGGAAATTTAATTCTAGATTTAAATTGAAATTCGCAAGTTGCATTTTAATCAAATCTAAAACGCAATTTATTTTCTAATTTTCCTTTTTTTCATCCTTGCTTGTACTTAACGCAGTAAAAATAGAATTCTGTCGTTGGTTTTTCTCCTTTTTTCTCCTTCTTTTAACTCCTTTTTTATATTGTAATAACTTAAAGAAAATTTCACATTGAAGTAATAATTCATCAACGAAATTAGGCACTTTTCAAAAGAACCCTTTATACCCAATTAACTTTGAAAATGAATTTAAATCGTTTTATTAAAGATCTCAATTTAGCTCACTGCCTAAGGGAAACACCCTTCCACTAATAAGATTAGGCATTTTCTAATTTTATCAAGTATCTAAATCTTCCAAAAGCAAACTTTTATAATGCAAAATATATACACAGTTTAGCCGTCTTAAAAACTATATTATCAAAACGCGAATCCGCCGCCACCGCCACCGCCACCGTCGCTGCCATCGCTACTATACCGCCTCGCCTCGTGGGAGGAAGAGGATTTGGTCAATATGATTTAATTTAATCCGGCGCATATTAATACGTATATGATGGAGAGTGTATCAAAAATATGAAATGCAAATAAATCGTCCCTATCATCTATATTAGTTCGAGCGGCAACTAATTAATTTTATAAAATAAAATACCACCTTTCATATTTCATGATAAATGAACAATTTCTATTTTTGATATAGAGATTATTGATCGTAACATTTAAATCATTTGAACTACATAAAAACTAAACTATTAACATTCTATTTTTTACAATTCATAGGAAAACTTGGGATGTTTGTTTGTATGTTTGTTACAAATTTTAAAAGCGTTTTTAAAGTGACTTACGCTTATCCAATCGTAACCTAACTTTCTATGGAGGTTTAACGTCGATGGCAATACAATATTTTGTAATATTTAATGTTTGAAGAACAATATTTATGTTAGTGATCATGTTTTTAAATATTCAGATTTATATCTGTTATTTTAATGCACTTTTTGAATATGAACAGCGTAGGTGATTTGGGTTGTAGTGGTTAAGATAGTAAGGACTAATCGCGAAGCTTTTTGGACAAATGTCAAAACAACATTTCATTAACATTATGTGCGCATGCAATAGTCACTACGCACGCCCATGGTTGTCTATTGTCACCTTTTTTTGTAAAATCTGTTAACGACACCCTTCTATCGAATAATCAGATCTCAATCTTCAATATATAAGCATTGTTTTTAACAAAGAATTTTTTACATTATACTAGTTATGTTTATATTTTATTAAATAATCTTACAATTTTTCTTCGACGTCAAAAATTTCATTTTTTTGTTGTTATTTGTTCGCATTCAGTGCATCTAGAGTAAATGTTAATTGTAACAGACAATGATTGAGTTAGCAAAAACAAAAGCGTTTCCAGCTTTTATATTTTAAAATTTCGTTGTAATAAATTGCGGAACATTTATTATATAAGCAATATCTCTCTGACAAAAGAATGATATGTGATATGTAATATTGTACGCAATTTAATTCATAAATTTAGTTATCTGTATTGTGGTAAGATCGAGCGTTGTATGTGTAACCTTAGTTGGTTTATAATTTACAATGCGGGATATTCGTTGCACAATAATATTCAACTTTGCGTAAAAATAAAGTTATTAGTAATTAGAATTGTAGAATTAATACGCATTGCGCATATTTTGTGAAATTGAGATTGAGTGCGTTCCTGAGCTGTTTGATGTTGCAGAGAGTGTATTAGCTGATTTCATGTGCAATTGAGGAAAAATCAAATAAATGCGTTTGGGAAAAGAGGGTGGAAGCTCGCCTCAGGCCAGATAGTTATCCAAATCCGTAGATCAAATTTTACTTCAAAGACATGACAACAAAACAGGAAAACATATTTTCGTATTTTTCATCTTTTTCGCATACGTTTTTCTTTTCACATCATTTTTTTATCAAATCGAAATGAAATGGTTTTGTTAAAACGGAATTAATAATTTGGTATGTTATAAATTGATTAGAGTAGGGAGACAAATACAAATAATTGTATAATGCATTATACCTGCAAACTAATTCAATTAATATGTTAGAGTAGCTAAATTAAGTTAGCTACTTGACTAATTTCATACTAGAGTCAGCTGAATGTGAGTTTTTTTTCTACATGTGTAGTAAACGTAATTAATGATAGTTAAAAAGTTAGAGAAGCAATATTTTAGAAATGATTGCTGCTTGGTTGTTTTTGTGTATATGTATAGATTTATTTAAAAGCTACTTAAAAATCGTTTTATCCCTTTAACATACTTTCAAGTTGTTTTCTTGACTTAGTTCCTATACATGTTGTATCACATGGCATATGGAAGATAAATAGCCTAATGCATAGAAAAATATTGTATAGAAGGAAGAAGAGAGAGCGAAAAGTTTTTGGAGGAAAATTAATGATGTAATTAATATTGATTAAGTGACAAAACAAAATTGAATTATAAATTGCTTTCAAGTTATACGTGTTTATACCCATTCAACGAACGCATGCGCACATTTTATCAACACCATCATCCACCACCAATTATTATTTGTTATGATTAAGAGAGAATTTTGCAACGGATGGAATGATTTTATTTTGATGCTATTGCTATATAAGTAATAATTTACTGGTATAATTAGTAAATTCCATTAATAATTGAGCGAAATATGAAGTCATTAGCGAAATAGAGGGCGAATTTCATTAAAATCTAATATCTTTAGTCGAGCAACGAACCAGTTAGTTTCCAATAATGGCAAATCCTTGATGAGGAAATAGTGTCTACAATGTAAGAGGTTATTTGGAAATCCATATCCTGCACACAACAACATACATTCATATGCATCACCAATACTAACACAACTATACCAAAATCACTTATAATCTCTGCTTGTGACAGCCTACGTTTAAACGTTTCAAAGTAACAGATTGCAATACCAACATCGCGCTTTCAAACGTCTTTTTCATCATCTAATTTCATTTTTAAAATAAATTTCAGTTTATACCTACAATACTACATTGGTAAAGGTAGGTTAGGCAAGTTAGGTATATACCTACCTACTACCTACAATCAGCATGGAAACAGGCTGGAATTTTTCTGGAAAAATCTTATTAGGTAATAGAATCAAACATATTGCAAGTAAATTGAAGCAAAAAAACGCTTCTATATCATTTTTTACGTAAGTAATTCTAGCAAAAAGGACAAAAGTGTAATGAAAGTTAATAAATTGTCTGTTTAACATATATAATTGGTTGAAATATGTATTTTTTTTAATAAAATTGTGCGCATTGAAGACAAATTAAACAAAAAACGCATAGATATCTCCTTGTACAATAAATACATCAAGGGAATAGAATCAAAAATGTTGTTTAAATTAATTTTATGTCATAATGTAAACTAATCATTTTTAAAATAAATTTCCGTATATACCTACACTACATTTGTATAGGCTGGTTAGATAGGTTAGGTTACTTACTACCTACAATCAGCATGAAAACAGGCTGGAATTTTTCCATTGTTATTGTAAATTATCTAATTGTTTTATTATACCTCGATGCTATAATTATTTTAATTGCTTATTAAAAAACATGTTACTTTGTAAACGACATTTTAATGCGTTTTAACAACCATTTGCAAATGATACACATTTTTCCATCCATCTATCTACTCGTACATTTTGCAGTTTGTGAATAGTTAATTAATGAATGGGGAATAATTAGAAATCTGAAATATTATATTTTCCAATTAAGATTCGAGTAAATAAATAACGTCAAAGTGTAAATTGCAGAGGGTTGCAAATCTCCCCTATAAATAAAGCGACTTGATAAATTTGAAATGTTTTCTAATTGATGATAATCTGGTATGCATACATCACTAGAGAAATAGATGCATGTGAATTAGCTACGTATATTGTAATGTTGTTTATGTGAAATTAGAAATTTTAATTCGCGAAAATGGAATGTTTTAGGATAACATAGAAAGGTGAGCGAAATGATAGAATTAAATTTGATTCCCCATTTAAATTAGTTCACTTAGTGTAAGTAAATCATCTAGTGGGTTTAAAATCTATTTCAAGTTGCGCGCTAAACGAGGATAACAATTTCGTTTAAAAATTTACATTAGAATGAAAGATAAAAGGTGGTTGAGATGAAGATGGAATAAAATAAACTAAGAGAGTGGATTACACTTGACACTGGATCACTGATCATTGGAAATGGGGGATGAATCGATTTTTAAGACGAGTAAAGGCAACAAAAAAAAGTACGCAAATATTCGTCCGTTTCATCTTATACTTTTCAGTCTTCTTCCTCCCAAAACCAAACCATTGTTATTTGCATTTTGTAAATATAGCTGCTTTAAAAGGAAATGCGAAATAAATTTCAAACGGATTTGAATAATCGAATTTGCGTATATAATTTGTTTTATGGAAGCATTCCTTTTTAGAAAAGGTTCATTTCAGTTCAATTCACTCTCTCTATATTTTAAAATTTTCATCGTTCTCCATTCAATCCAGAACGACGATGATGAAAATTTAATTCTTTTTATATCAAGTTATAGCACTAATTTTTATCATGAACATAAAATGACATAAATCAATTTCAGTATATAATACACATAAAACGATTTTTTTTTTCGTTTCGGAGGGGGTGGTTGGAAAGGGGTGCGAGGGGGAGAACAAAATCGATTGAATGCACGAAATCTTAACATTAAAATTGAAAACTAATTTTAGCATTAGATTGCTTTTTACTATGTTAATTCCAAAACTAATTTTAGTTTACAAATTGGTACAAGACACGAGTAAAACAACAGCGATGAGAAGGATAGTAAATTCAATTGCAAATTTCTTATCATGTATATAAATTTCTTACTTATAAACACACACACACACACACACACACACACACACACACACATACACTCTCATCCATAAACAACATTAATTTCTTTTTAATTTGTTGCCCATTAAATAACTTTAGCATTCGTAATTTAATTTATTATGCAATACGAATTTCAAATTAATATTAAAATTATGATTTATTATACAAAGCATTACTTAAAATTTTGCTAAATGTGATGAAAGTCGTTTCCCAATAATTATATTAATATTTTGTTAATGTTATCTTATTTATCTAACTGACTAGCATAATTAATTATAAAATTTTATAAATTCTTTTCTCCCATTTGATGTATTATCTGCTTTTTATTAAAACAACAACTCTCACTCTCTCGCGAGACGTTTTATTAATGCACACATAAAAAAATAAATTCAATGATATTTTCAAAGCTTTTTAAAGCAAACTAATTATTTAATTAATCATTGCGCGATGTAACTAATTACGATTTTTCAGCGCG
>JARJDW010012215.1:0-39290 GCA_030264715.1 Adinopsis sp. GC000173
GACGAGTAATAATAATACTCTTCATAATGATTTAATTAAAATATTATAATCTAGATTGTAGATGCACATGTCTATTAATATTTACCTTATTATTATTATTATTATTATTATTATTATTATTATTATATTTAAAATGTTTTTTGGGGTGTATATATGAGAAATTCTAATGGATTTTTGATTAATCAACCCTTTTTTAACAATGCCATCCTGTAGCGTTATTTATTCTAGTGGGAATGGAGGTATTTATTATATTTTTAAATGCATTAAGGAAATGTTAGTAAGAATTACCACATTTAAATTGCATTAAATAGAAACCATATTTTTAAGATACATACATTAATGTAGCAGCTTTGTTTCCTTTTTATGCTTTTCTTATAATTTACTTTTTAAAATATTATATTTTTTAATATGGCGAAAATGTAATTTATAGTTATAGAATGATCTGAAGCACGAAATGCTTCCATTTAGATATAACTTTTTTCAGCAGAATAATCTTTTACAAAACATATTTTATATACGTATCTATACTATAGGAATAGGTAGATATATATAATAAAGTATAATGCAGTCAAATGTTTTATTAGTAATTTTTCCTCTTCACTTGGAAAACTTTTGAAAGATAGCTTTCAATTCGCAATAAGAACAATTCCATTTGTTCTTCCTAAATGGCAATTAAAACTTATTATACTTTTCCTATTGAATTCACTTTTAAAAAATTCTTTTGTTTGGCAAAATGTACTCGAGAGAAAGATCTTAATTGGCTTTTATTTGAAGTAAATTGATTTTTCATCAATACTGTTTGTTTGGTAAAGATATCTTATGCTGATCATTGTAGTTTATTAGAAATGTAAAAAAGGTAGTTTGCAATTAATTTAGTTCGTTAGTGCTTTCAATCTTTTTTGCTTTTATATATATACTTATATATAAAAATTTATTATTTTTATTATTGCCACTTTATTTTGTTCATTATTATTATTAATTATTTCTTGGAGAAGATATACTTACTTCACTTGTAATATATATTTTTCACCAAAAACATAGCTGCGCACCCATACAGGACGATTGCTTTAAAATATTTTGTGAATTATAGGTCTGCAGGTGGTGTTAAAGTCCATCATCAAAGCTATGGCTCCTTTGCTACAGATTGGCTTGTTAGTGTTATTTGCCATCGTTATATTTGCCATCATTGGTTTAGAGTTTTACTCGGGAGCGCTACATAGGACCTGTTATAGTCTTTATGATATTGGTAAGTTTCTTTTAACATCATATTCTATAATACAATGCATTATCATCAAATTTCAAAATTGCATTCCATTTATTCCTTTTTCTTCGCTTGCAACTTCCATTTGCCAATTTTCAAAAAGTAAATGTGCAGAAAATAATCAAGACACAATAGAGAATACTTTTCTCAATTTATTCTTAAATTAAAAGTTACATTTACACTGGTGTAGGTAGGTACTAACTATTAAAAGATTATAAAATTCTTACGATAAACTATTGATTTTACTGAAACTTTTAGTTTGACATAATAATTAGTTTTGTTTAAAACTAACAGAAGTGGGAGTTTTATAAATAATAAACTAAAAACGCCATGCATTATCATCCAATTTCAAAATTGCATTTCATTTATCCCATATCTTCTACTTATTATCAATTCTAGGAATTAATTGATTAAAACATAAGCAAGACGCACTAGAAAATATTTTTCAGGCGGGAAATTGTATTAAAAGCATTACATTAAAAGATTCTTCGACAAAAATGTTGGTTTTATACAAATTTGACACTATAATTACATAGTATTATTGTTTAAACCACATAGAAATAAAATTCAAATTAATACCGAATTAATTTACACCACACATTATCACTAAATTTGAAAATTCCTTTTACTGGTACATTTTTATTCAATTGCAACCTACTTTACCAGTCTTGAAAAATAAATGAGTAAAATATAAGTAATATGCAATCATTTTCTTCTTTTAATCAAGGAATTAATTCATAAATTACAATTTATACTTAAAACACTGTATTATAGGATTATAAAATTTTCACACTAAAGTATTGATTTTACTAAAACTTTGAGTTTGATATTAATATTACATGGCAGCAAAAGTGAAATAAATAACGAAGTATAGCAAATAATTTGCATTATCGTCAAATTCATAAATACATTTCATTAATTTCGTTATGCAACTTGCGATATATTAGCAATTTTCAAATAAATGGATAAAACATAAACAGATATAATTGCAATTACTTACAATTAATTACAATAACGGAGTAATTAATCCACTTATTCCGAAATTAAAATTTTACCTCAAGCAATAAAAGATTATAAAATTTTTATACTACAATATTCATTTAATTCAAATTTTGATACACCATAGCAAAAATAATTGTATAGCACATAATAAAATCGTTGAATTATACTAAAAATTACTGTTTGTACACGTACTTTTAAATTTATATTACCTAAATATTAAAATATTATAAATCTCTCACACTAAATTATTGATTTAACTTTGAGTTTGAAATTAAACTTACATTAGTTTTGTTTAACCTAAATAGAAATAAGATTTATATAAACAAAGAACTAATTACCAATCAAAAGTGCTATTAAATAATTGATGTTGAATTTTAATTTTAATACAATTCGTTAAGTGAATTTTTTTGCAACTTAAAGCAACAAAATTATTCCAAAATTTATTTAATTCAAATTCTGATACTCCATAGCAAAAATAATTTTAAAATACATTTAATAATGTTAAATTTACAGTACCTAAATATTAAAATATTATAAATTCCTCACACTAAATTATTGATTTAACTTTGAGTTTGAAATTAAACTTACATCAGTTTTGTTTAGACCAAATAGAAGAAATGAATCAAATAAACAAAGAACTAATTATAAAATAATAGTGCTATTAAATAATTGATGGGATTTTCATTTTAATATTAAGTGAATCTTTTTACAGTTTAAAGCAACATATCATAATTATATTTATTATTCTGATTTTTTGGCATCACGCATTGAGAAATAGAAAAAGTTTAATAAAACCGATTCTGATAACATGATACATAACCAATTTTTTTTATTTTAATACATAAAATTGGCATAGAAACAATGTAGAAAAAGCTATTACAATCGTCTTGCAATTTTATTTGTTTGCATGTGGTGTATTTTTTTGTATTGAGAAAAGTAATGTTTGAAACTTGTACGATAGTGGAGAAAAATACGTGAATGGAATATATACTTATATACATAATATTTTACTCTTAAAATACAAACATGCAAGTTTCAAATATAATTTATTAAATGCACGAAAATGCAGCAGTCGAGGCAAACTAAAACGAACTAAAATGTTTTCTCTGTTTGAAAGTAGAAAAACACTATATTGGTCATTAAATGTTGAAGCGTAATGAACCGATTAAAGTACCGTATACGTCGAAATGATTCGGCTATTGAATGAAGCAGAAACTATCGTCGAATCAAAATAGATAAAATATGATTCTCTTTCTGTGAAATAATCTACTCGCATAGTATAGTATAGTATAGCAGATAGTCGTGTGTGCTCTTGATCCTCGCCTCGCTCTGAAGAAATCCTGATTTTAGCTAAAGCGACGCATTGAACCGTATTCCTTACGCCTGATAGCGCATGTGCATTTTCCTACACGAAAAAAGAAGCCGTGTGCACCTTTCACCTCAGCACCCTTGCATTTAATATGAGCTCATTAACTTTATAACCAGCATTTCCATCAATTATTTATCAAATTGCATCGTATATATAATTGCCATTAATGCGTTCATTTATAGATGTAATTGTAAAAGAAGGAGACATGCCAGCACCTTGCAATACAGATAATCAATCGCAGGCAGAATCGCAGGGAAGTAACTGGTGCCGCGATGGAAATTCCGTGTGTCTGGAGCGATGGCAAGGACCTAACAATGGAATTACAAATTTCGATAATATTGGCTTCGCAATGCTCACTGTATTCCAGTGCATTACCATGGAGGGTTGGACAGCCATACTGTACTGGGTAATTTATTAATCATCGGCGCGCAGCCGAACAAAGAAAAAAAACAAACATGAGACAACTAACTTTCATTTTGCTAGATGAACGATGCCGTTGGTAGCTACTTTAACTGGATGTATTTTGTGCCGTTGATCGTATTGGGGTCGTTTTTCATGCTCAATCTAGTTCTTGGTGTTCTCAGCGGGTACGTGACAAACACATTCGTAATTTATTTTCATTTTCGCAGCCATCATTTTAACGTTTTTTTGTTTCTATTATCTATACACTGTTCTACCGATTAGTGAGTTTTCGAACGAACGGCTTCGCGTTGAGCGCAGAGCGAATTTTCATAAAACGAGATCAAAGCGACAATTTATCGAAACGTTCGAACATTATCTTGAGTGGATAACTCAAGCAGGTGATGAAATTAACGATCACCCCCGCCATATTTATTGCTTAATTAGATCAATTAACACACTGTTAATTAGCTATGTTTAAGTATGCTATTTTATTGCGTAGTGAATTTGCTAAAGAAAGAGAGAAAGTAGAGAATCGGCAGGAGTTTTTAAAGCTGCGAAGGGCTGCACAATTAGAACGAGAGCTAAATGGGTATGTGCAGTGGATTTGCAAAGCAGGTAAGTTCGTGCGCTAGAAAGCAATTTAATTTCTATCATTTTCTCTAAGACTTGACTTTTTGTATCAAAAATAACCGAATAAAAGCAAAAAGTACAATACATAGCATTATAAACTTCCATTTTAGTGAAATTTTCGGTTATCTTTGAGACGCTATACTTAAATATTTATACAATAACATTTTATTATCTGTAAACTTGTAGAAGAAGTAATTTTGGCTGAGGAACGCACCACAGAGGAGGAAAAGTTACACATTATGGAGGCGCGTCGCCGAGCAGCGAAGAAAAAGAAGCTGAAAAAGATGGGTAAAAGTAAAAGCACCGACACCGAAGAGGAGGAACAAGAGGAAGATCTTGGCGATGATGGTAAGAGCAGATAAATTTATCAATCGAAACAAATCACGTACCCTTTTCTTTACGTTTATATAATATTATCTAAATCTCAATCGATGATAATAATTGGCTCCATTTTGTAATATTTCAATGATTATAAGTGGATTAGAAACAAGTATTGCATGAGCCTCTATCTAGGAAAATTCCGAGTAAATTTTTCCCAAACTAAGAGTTAGGCATAAAGTTGATTGATGGACGTTTCTGTTTGCAACTTGGCAATTTCTATAAATATGTTACAGCAAAAAACTTATTCGATAATCATTTAGGTTTTGATAACAAAGTGTTATAAGAATTTATTTATTATTTTCGCACCAATTCATTTTGCAAGTGACTTTTTCAATTGTGTTTTTTCTTTAATTTTATTAATTGTATTTATTTTCAATGTGCACTTAACTGATATCATGTTTTAATCCACAGTATTTCTTACAGAGTCTAAGAAAAAACTAAAAGGTATGCGGACTGGTGGACTACATTATTATGTAAAATAAGATTTAGAACTTGTTTAGTAAACCTACTTACAGTCTCTGTAGTGCCTACTGCGGATACTTAACTATTTTTTGAGGAGTAAACCACATAAACGACTCCTTGCACTCGCTAGCTGATACTTTTAGTTTTTGTATGCTGCTAATATATGATTTACTATCATTCTACATACTTTAATCGATTTATTTTTAGATATAGCAGAGCAATCGAGCGTAGCTGTTTGATGACATTTCTTTTCGTTTTGTTTGTGTTGTGATTATATTTTTGCGATTTTTTTTTCATTATTTGTTTTGTTGACGTATTTTTTTTTAGAATGTAGTGGTTTACCCCTCAGTTTAATCACATAAAACCTGAGTAGCTTTTTATTGAAAGTGTCTGTTTGGAAAAAATAAAGTTTATTTAATAAAAGCATTTTGCTGGAAGCGTATAAGGCTACACAGGTTTGAGCTTATGGCTGAAGCACATTCTAGTTTTGTTTCACTTACTATATACTACATACTCTTCGATATCATCATAGACTTTAGCGGATGAACAATTCTCTTTATAGATAGATGTAGATATTTTTTCTTTAATATCTATTTTATCATATATAGACTAATAGATTCACTTAAATTAGAAATTGGTTTGGATTGTTTTTATATATATTTAAATATATAATAGTAGCTAGAAATATTAGTCATTAGAGTAAAATAGATAGTTTTGAGTAGGATACTTCTCTGATGCAGTAAAAATTCTTCCTGAAAGCTTTAAAGTAGCGAACGAATATCAAAATTTCTGTAATGAAATTCAACTTTCTAGTTCTAATAGATTTATAGATATAGACCCCATATAATCGTATTAGACTAGAAGTAATTTATATAATTGGTACTGTACTCTATAATAATGATACAATTTTTAACAATCTGATATAAGAAATAATCATTCAGGTGGATTTATATTGTAAATATCACAGTGTGTTTTTATGCAAAAAACAAACAAGTAATTTTCACATACTTACTAACTAACTAACGAACTAACTAACTAAGAGTACTTTAAATTTTACTTACTCCCATATATTAAATCATTCATCATTTGAATAAACTAAAAATTTACTTGTTAGTTGTTTGGATTAATGTTTGGAATGAATCACTGAATACATTGAATGATCTATTTGTGACATAGATCATGCTTTGTGTGTTATATAAATATTCCGCATGTTGAAGATAGCCTTGTTGACAGGTTTTGGCCGCGCTGGATACATGAAAACGCGAGCGCAAGGACCTGGTGGGTGCGCATCTTTCTGGCGAGCGGAGAAGCGATTTCGTTTCGCAATCAGACATGCTGTTAAAACACAATGTTTTTATTGGTCAGTTATTGTATTAGTATTTTTTAATACCGTTTGCGTAGCCATAGAATTTCATGGACAACCGCAATGGCTAACTGATTTTCTTTGTACGTATATACCGAGTTGACAATTGTTCCAGCATTATGTAATCGTATGTGTTTTATCTCTTCTTGTTTAGATTATGCGGAGTATGCGTTCTTGGGTTTATTTTTAACGGAAATGGTGGTGAAAATGTATGCGATGGGACCTCGAATATACTTCGAATCTGCCTTCAATAGATTTGATTGTGTGGTCATTTCGGGATCCATTTTCGAAGTAGTGTGGTCAGAGGTAAAAGGAGGGTCATTTGGTTTGTCCGTGTTAAGAGCCTTAAGACTGTTGCGTATTTTCAAAGTCACCAAGTACTGGTCTTCTTTGAGAAACCTTGTCATTTCGTTACTGAATTCCATGAGATCTATTATATCCTTGCTGTTCTTACTCTTCTTGTTCATTCTTATATTTGCTTTGCTTGGAATGCAGTTGTTCGGCGGACAATTTAATTTTGATGATGGAACGCCGCCAACAAATTTTAATACGTTTCCAATCGCCCTACTCACAGTATTTCAAGTACGTATTAAATTAGGTGTTGGATTACGTTATTACGTTCTAATTTTATTCCACGTAGATTTTAACTGGAGAAGATTGGAATGAAGTCATGTATTACGGTATAGAGGCACTCGGTGGCCATAAATCTGGAATGGTTTATTCATTATATTTTATTATTCTCATGTTATTTGGTAACTATACATTGCTCAATGTGTTCTTGGCTATCGCTGTCGATAATTTAGCCAATGCCCAGGAACTTACAGCTGCCGAAGAGGAACAGGCTGAAGAGAACAAAGAGAAACAAGCTTTGGAACTGGAAAAAGAGATGGAAGCTTTACAAATGGAAGGTAATTACTTCACATCACATCTCATATATTGCATACTAAAAAAAAATGGAATTTATAGGTGCACCTAAATTGGAGGTGACACCTTCCAGTCCAGTCAGAGGGAAGAAAAAGAAAGACGATAAACCACCCGACGAAGAGGAAGAAATAGTTGGACCCAAACCTATGCTGCCATATTCTAGCATGTTTATACTTTCACCTACAAATCCGTAATTAAATTATCTTTTATTTCAATTAATCATCAAGTAACATTAATTTATTTTCTAGTGTTAGAAAAGGGGCACATTGGGTAGTTAATCTAAGATATTTTGATTTTTTTATTATGATAGTAATCTGCCTGAGTTCAATAGCATTAGCATGTGAAAACCCTGTGGAAGAAAATTCTCAAACAAATGTTGTTCTTAACACTTTTGATTATGCATTTACTAGTGTATTTGCAATTGAAATGTTTCTGAAGATTGTTGACTTGGGTATCATACTTCATCCAGGTTCTTATCTACGAGAATTTTGGAATCTTATGGATGCTGTAGTTGTTATTTGTGCACTTGTATCAATGGGATTTGATTTTGCGTAAGCCATCATTTTATTATTACTCAACAACAGTCATATCGTAATTTGAAAAACACTGTCTCGCAACATGCCCATATCGACAAAGAAATCTTTGAGGTTATGAAAAATATATATCTTGTTGAAAGTCGTATGATCGTGGCGTATTGCGAGAGTGTTTTTATTAAATTCCATCTACTAAATGTTTACAATTATTTGCAGCGGTTCGGCTGGAAGTCACAACCTTTCTACGATCAAATCTCTACGAGTGCTTCGTGTACTGAGACCTTTAAAAACAATTAAGCGAGTACCCAAATTAAAAGCAGTGTTTGACTGTTTAGTGAACTCATTAAAAAATGTGATAAACATTCTCATAGTGTACATATTATTCCAGTTTATATTTGCTGTGATCGCCGTTCAGTTGTTCAACGGAAAATTTTTTCACTGCAGTGATGCTAGTAAATTTACAGAAGCTACATGTCAGTACGTATTGAACGTGATCATGTTAAGCCGTAAGATTAATTTGCTTTGTTTATTAATCAGGGGACAGTACTTTGTTTATGAAGAAGACAGTGATGTGCCACGGATCGAAAGTAGAGAGTGGAAGCTGCAAAGTTTTCATTATGACGATGTAGCCATGGCAATGTTAACTTTATTTGCTGTGCAAACCGGAGAAGGCTGGCCCCAGTAAGATAGTTGTACAAATAATTAATTAACAGATTTGATTTCAATGTGCCAATTATTAGGGTCCTTCAAAATTCAATGGCTGCCACATATGAGGATCAAGGCCCTATACAAAATTTTCGTATTGAAATGTCCATTTTCTACATCGTGTATTTTGTAGTATTTCCATTTTTCTTTGTAAATATATTCGTTGCCTTGATTATTATTACATTTCAAGAACAGGGTGAAGCTGAATTGCAAAGTGGAGAGATTGATAAGAACCAGGTAATTGAGTCAATTGCTATAGCGCTAATTGAAAATGATTAATTCTGCTAACAAAATGTGCTTTTTTCTAATTGCAGAAGTCGTGTATAGACTTTACAATTCAAGCACGTCCTTTAGAACGGTATATGCCAAATAAGCGAAATAGTTTTAAATATAAAATTTGGAGGATCGTAGTTTCAACGCCTTTTGAATACTTCATTATGATGCTAATCGTCTTCAATACTTTATTGCTTATGATGAAGGTACGTTTTATGTTCTTTAACATTATCTGTGACACAACCAAATTGATAATAATCGAATATTATTAATATGACTGAAATTTTAAAAAGTCGGCAGCCTTTTATAATTAATAGATGGTCAGCACCAAATGGACGGCACACGTACACACACCTCACACTTACAGATAGTAATATGATTACTGATTGTTTAAATATAGGATGTTAATCGGAACATCATTATTTAAACAATTATCAAAATATCTATGTTAAGACACCACTACTGAATGCCAAATGCAATTTGCACTTGTTGAATCATTCAGTCTGCAGAGAGCATCTTGTCATATAAATCATTATATGTGTTTTCTACTATACCATAATAGTGATATCAATAATATTCTTTTACTTTAAACACCCACTTTTATGTTGCGTATTTCAAACATATCAAAAACACATTCAAACAACGCATTGTCTGTATATGTTCTTATAATCATGCTTTTGATGAATATTGATATCACTTATTAACCAGTGAAACGTTCTTACAATTACAAAAATCAATGTGTGTAGCATTTTAGTTGTGTACTAGATGACAAAGAAAGAGTACACGATGAGTAGTGTTTTAGATACGTGTATTATGAAATGAACAGAATTTTGTGAAAAATAGAGCATACCGCATACAATATGATGATGATATGAATTACAATTATTGAATTGTACGTTCTCAATTCAATGATTTTCCCTATGAATTATAACACGGCATGTCTGTCTGTTAACTTGTATGAGTAAGAAAATGACAAAATAGCTACATTTAATAGCTAAAACGTTTGGTTCGATATTATATATCATTTACTGTACTTTCAGAACGTGTATTTATTGTATTTAGCATGTATCTATGTTTAAATGTTAATTTTACTAATAATGGGAGACGTTATCGAGCTGCACAATCTTAAGAACGTCTTTTTATACAAAATTTTAAGCAACTGCAGAACTGCGAAGCTACTGTGGCTGCAGTGCACAATCTCCTCATACATTTTATACCTTTTTTCATCCTTACTAACACACATCCTTATCGATGCAAAGGACTAATGATGTTTTTTTGTATAGAATGTAAGATAATTTCGTTTTAAGAACAATGCAAAAAGAGTCCAATTAGGATTTTCATAACCTCTTCATTGATGAAGCTCCTAATTGCTTTTAATTAATTAGTCAACATTTGGCCATGTTGTGTGTGTTAACAGCATGATGGGCAAACCGAACTCTACACCAATACGCTTAAGTATCTCAACTGGGGCTTTACAAGCATGTTCACGGTGGAGTGCATCCTCAAGATACTAGCCTACGGCGTTCGGGTAAGATTTTGTAGCATCTTGCCTGCATTTGCTCCTAGTAGCAAATGTACATAAGAAACAAAAACAACCATTTTTTGGCACAAACCATATTGAATTGAGTTGAATTTTCATCAAGATTCAAAATTTTGAACAATTTTAGGATGATTTTCTTATTTTTCATTTTGATTTTCAGGAATTTTGTTTTTTGATTTTCTTGTACATATATGTCTTAATTGATTTTTGGTTGTTGTAAACGTTTTTATACAATCTCCTTCTCACATCCCCTACTTCCTAATTGATTGATCATCACTGTGCTTTTGGCGTATTGCATGGCTGTGAAGGTAGTGGCAGTGGCATGATAAATATGTGATAATGCATCTTACAAAACACTATAACACCAAATCAAACACAAATGCATCAAAGTTTAGACTTTGCACAAATATACGATATGAGAAGTTGAAGGATAAATTGTTTGTCTATCATTTGGAAGTCAAACATTGCTCTTATTTCAGGTGTTTAATTATTATATGTACGCGCGCTCTGTTTTTGTATTTGATTTCTTATGTCTCTTTTTATGATGAAGGTTATTTAATATGTGATTCTGCCGACTTTTCCGACATTCAGGTAGGCATATGCTTGTAGTGCAAGTAGCTACATTTGTAAGTTGTTGTAGTACCACGATTCTCCACCTGTGCTCTCCGACACCTTGGCGGCAATGAATATTCTGTTTACTTTCCTCTTCCTTTGTGAAACCGTTCTCAAGCTCATCGCTTTTGGGTTCAAGGTAACAGTTTTACATTTCGTTTTCCCTTTTTTTAAAGCCATACAAAATGTTATTATTATATTTATATTATCTATTATACTTACTTATAGTTTTAATAACCAACGAAAATTATTTTTATAGAATTCTTTCTTTTTGAGTACATCCATCTACTTATTACTGAGTAATTTAAGCTTAGATCATTTATTATTAATTATTATTAGAGATTTTTGTTCACATTTAAATAGCACTCTCACCACTTATATTTATATTATTATTATCAGTAGAACTTATTGATTAACGTATTAATTGTATTGTGTAGTGTGTGATTAACTTAATTCTAGCAAAGTAGTCACTTTTTCGTTCATTATTATTATTATTATTAATATTATTATTACCATTATCATTTATTTTTTACATGGATATTATTATTTTAATTCATTATTATTAATTATTATTATTATTATACATTATTCAATATTAAGTAACCGTTTCTGATGAGACTAGAAATTGAGTTACTGACGCTTAGTAGATTTATCGCATGTAGATTATTAAAAAAACGATCCCAATGAATTTATCCATGATAAGCCCCATATTTTTAGTTCTAATCTAATTTAAAAACATGTACGAATATTCCTTATTCTTTATTTAAACGACTTTCACAAGTCAGAAGATTAGATTTAGCAATACAAATACATAAATAATTTGCTAGTAAATCAAAAATAAATTGAGTGAAACAAAATTCAATTTCCGATATCGTTGCTACTTATACTACACGTTCATTTACATTTCACAGAACTTCTTCAAGGATCCATGGAATACATTTGACTTCATTACGGTGATTGGAAGTATTGTAGACGCTATGGTTGTTGAATTTGGCGTAAGTATCCATTTCGTAAATATTTATCACACAATATATGATATTTCATATTTGTTGAATTATATCGTATAAACGAATCGACATTTTTTGAAGGCGTTTTCTTTAATTGTCTTCTTTTTTTATTCAAATTTAAGGAAAGGGCTGCAAAAGTTTCCAAAGAAAGGGTATGCCCATTTATCAAAATCCAAAACAGAGTTTTGTTGTATCAGTAGCATGGAATAAATGTATTAAAGTTCATTTATTTTGTAGCAAAAAAAGGGAAATGTGAATAAATTACAAATTTTCTTTTTAACCATTTTATTCTACTTTATTCTAGATTGCCAGACAATTCCAAATCGTGATTAGATTTGAAAATAGTTTAGTATTTAGTAAATGGAATTACTTTTTGAAAATTGTAGTTTTATGACACTGTGCGAATTATAATAAGTTTTCTAGCATTATTTAAAATTCTTAAAATGAATGTAGTTTTTTTAGTCCTCTTAGTTGAATAAATTGTGACTTTAGTACGAACCTTTAATAACTAGATAGAACTTTAGCTAAATAATCATCAGAAACATCAACATTATTAATTAACACACGATCTTTTCAGGAAAACTTTATTAATGTTGGATTTCTACGATTGTTTCGTGCTGCTAGATTAATAAAATTATTACGGCAAGGCTACACGATACGTATTCTTCTATGGACGTTTGTTCAAAGTTTTAAAGCTCTTCCATACGTCTGTCTTCTTATTGCAATGCTATTTTTTATTTACGCCATCATAGGAATGCAAGTATGTATTAAGCTTCGATACCATAACACAACATAACAGTTGTATAATGAATATAAAATGTTTTAGGTATTTGGAAATATCGCTGAGAACCCTGTCGAATCAATCAATAGGCATAACAATTTTCGAAATTTTATTCAAGGTCTTATGCTTTTGTTTAGGTAAGCAATCGATAATCAAATAAGCGATCAGAATCTTAAGTTTTAACATGCTCTAGATGTGCGACGGGGGAATCATGGCCGAGCATAATGTTGTCTTGTATCAAAGGACAGCCGTGCGATGAAAAATCTGAGAAAGAAGGCAACAGCTGTGGCTCTAATTTGGCATATGGATACTTTGTGTCATTTATATTTTTCTGTTCTTTTCTTGTAAGTATACACCTATATTTACTCTTAGTTCATAATAATTATAATTAAAGCAACAAAACATCTGATGCTCCGAATAGTCAGCATTACATTACCATTCCTCTGTAATAAAAATGTAAATTGCTGCTCGTTTAATTGTTTGGAGTTTTTAGAAATATCATAACTTTGCATTTAATTAATTGCATATGTTTAATTAATGAAATCGTTTTAGATGTTGAATCTTTTCGTCGCCGTCATTATGGATAACTTCGATTATTTAACAAGAGACTCATCTATTCTCGGCGCCCATCATTTAGATGAGTTTGTACGGATATGGGCGGAATATGACCCGAATGCCACGTAATTTTTATTACAAACTAAATGACTTAATATAATTACAATAAAACATGTTAATAGGGGGAAAATACAATATCAGGAAATGTATGATATGCTTAAAAACATGGACCCACCTCTTGGTTTTGGTAACAAATGTCCGAATAGGCTAGCTTATAAAAAATTAATTCGAATGAATATGCCTGTTGATGAGGAAGGGAAGGTGAATTTCACCACAACGCTATTTGCTCTAATAAGGGAAAATTTAGCAATTAAAATGCGACCTGGTATAAATATAAATATCAGTTCAATATATTGATTTTACCTTTTCATCGTGAATATTTTTAGCTGATGAAATGGACCAAGCGGACGATGAGCTACGCGAAACTATTAAGATGATTTGGCCGTTGCAAGCTAAAAATATGGTAGATTTATTGGTGCCTCCAACGGATCAATTAAACAATGGTAGAATGACTGTTGGGAAAGTATATGGGGGTTTTTTGATACTGGAAAGCTGGCGAACGACTAGATTCGGCCAGCTGGAAACATCGGGCGGCAATCAAGTATGTATATCTATTTTTATCATACATTATATTACTCTATACGATTTTATAATTTTGTACATAAAATTAAAACGATTGCTGGTTTAAGTAAGAGAAAGGTTTTAAAGAAACAGATAGATTAGCGATGATGCCCCTGAATAAATTGTATAGTGGGTGTTTTAATGTTACTTATATTTCATATGATGTAGCCAAAAGACTGTTCTGAATTTTAGTAAATGGCCCCCTCTATAATACACGTGTTGTAGTTTTTAAACCGCGATTTATTTTATACCATTCAGTTGTCATATTGTTTTATAATTTACTTTCTATTTATTTTAATTTGTTGTTTGGTTATTATCAATGAGAAAAACTGAATATGGTAGCAAGTCCTAATTGCAAGGATCGCACGAATGTTCATGAGAATAGCTCACAAAACTTAGTACCCTATAAATATTGTATCTATTTCAGGGTTTTGGAAATAGCCCCTCAGCCAATCACGCGGTAGTATATTAATTTTTCCCTATTATTTCTATTATAATTAGTAAATTATTTTTATTTTATTTGATGACAGTATAGCTGCATCATTAGATGATGCCAAAAAAATAATTCTCATTCATAGTACAGTCCTGTGTAGTAAAACACATTAATTTAGATTTTTTACTCGTTTAGAGAACGTTCCCCTTTCTTGTATCTTGTTCCTGCACTCTACGTGTACAAATCGTTTTAGTACCGTTTTATTGTAATGTCTTCCTATTCTCTTGCATTTTTATCGCTGCTCTCTCTATTTTGCATGAAAGTTTTATATATAAATCTCATTTTACTTTCTTGTATATATTATCCTAGTTCAATTATAGCAATAATTCTATAGCAACCTTTTGTAGAATTGTTGCGAACAATTAAAAGAGTAGCAGTGTACAGTATTAATAAAAAAATATACATATTGATAAAATGAAGGTAATGAATATAATCACATCACTGCTATCTATTTACATTTTTTCAATTTCAATTGAATTTTATGCATGCTTTCATTGCATCCTATTGTTAACTTTTGTATTTTTGAATATATTTTGGGCATATTTCTTTAAAACTTTAAACGCATTTATTATTCTATAATGTAGATTATTGTTCAACGCATTTTAGTATGCAAGTATTATATATATAATAGTTTTTTTGAAATATAAATACATCAGTTATGTATAGAAACAGTTGCGTCTCATAGGTATGATAAGAGGTATATAACTAGTGTGCTAGTTTAGAGTATATAAAGCTAAAGTTGTATTGGATGGCAGAAAGCGACGTTTTTTGACTGCTTATTGGATATGGCGGGCCATTTGGGTAGTCGCACGGGTTCGTTAAGTCTAGAAGGCGCTCCTCTTATGGGTGGCCAAGAAACCACTAACGAAATTCATCATCATGAAGAAAAATCACTAGCTTCATTAGCTCGACGGAATACAAAACGAAGATCGCAAAGGTAGTAAAATCATCAAATAGCAAGCATTAAACTAACGCAATACTAACGCCAATAATTTCTTGTTGTTACAGGAATAAAAAGGTGAAAAAACGATTTGGTGGTAAATTGATGTGTTAGGTCAGATAATTAGGTTTAGGTTTAAATGCGAATAATCGAGAATAATTGTTGGATGTATAATATAATGTTTACAGATCAACATAATACAATGTTTAGTTTGATTTTATAGAATCAGGAATAGAAGGTATACTTAGTTAGGACAATGTGATACAAATGGTTTTTTATTTGTCAATTTTATTTTTACTTATAAGATTTAATTAATTAATGAATATTAGTTATTTAGGGATTAATTTAGATATTGCATGTTCTATTATACTAAAAGCAACAGCTTTTATATGGCTTTGAATAAAATTTATGCCAAATTGGTAGGTATTTAGCTTCTCACTGCAAAATATTATGCACAATAGATTCGCATGATTTTTGCATGCTTTGATTTTTCTGTGACGGGACATGGTATGAATGGGATTGATATTAAAGCGTATTTGATTTATTTTCTGATAGCGCTAGCGATCAATCAGCATAGCATAAAGTTTATACGTTAATGTAATCATAGGTTAATGAACCGCAAGAAATGATGGGATCTAGAAGACCTTCCTGTGATAGTTTAGCTGACCAACTTTTACATCCAACCGCATATCCAAATACTCATCGTAGATCTCCTAGTTTACGGTAATTTACTTTACTGAAAACATCGGTGCAGTTTTATTTGATTAAATAATTGAAATATAGGCGAGGCAATTCTCCACTACAAAGAAGTCCATCTCCCAGACGAAGATATCCACCGCATCTTCATCACGATATAGGATTTTCTGATACAGTCACCGACGTTGTAGAGATAGTTAAGAGTGAACATCATAAATCATCACAGCGACATCGCTATGGACGAGGTAATTTTGTGCAACAAATTTTAGAGAGCGAATACTATTATGTTAATTGTAGATATACTTACAGGAGAATTCCTAGGATCGTGGTCGGCTTCGTCAAGTCCAGCCAAATCGCCATCACCCACAAACAGTAGGCAGCCATACCATTACAACACAAGACCAGGACCACATAGAACGTCACAACGAGGTACCTCTTACGGTACAACCAGTCTTTGCCAGAGATCTAGATCCCCAAGTCCCACTCATCCTGTGCCTCATCAACACGGTCCTCCCACGATTGGTATTAGAAAAGTAGTTAGCCATGTGATAGAACAAGTAATATCTGCACTTTTATTCACAGCCTGCGCGGTGGTTGGAGTGCCGATGCATCATTCAGCTGCACATCTCGCGAACGTACAACATAGTCATCCAATGTTGGGTGGAAGAAGAGGAGGCAGAAGACTACCACCAACTCCTTGCAAACCTTCCACGCTACAGCTGCGTCCAGGTCCAATAAATTTTCCCAAGCTCAACGCATCACCCACACATGTAATATATATATTTGAGATCCTAATTTGAATAATCGCTTAATTTGAGATGAATTCCAGCTTCAGTCACATTCAGCCCACACGACGCCCCACTCTGTTCCACACAATATGAATTTGGTCAGAGAAAGAGAACCGTTAAGAGAAATGATAGCTCCTCTACGTGATGCTCCGCAAGCACCATTAAGTTTCGAGCAGGCTGTAGCTTTGGGTCGAGGTGGACGAATGCTTCCTAGTCCTGTACCAAACGGTTATAAACCAAAACCAACACGTTCACGTCATTCAGACTCTGATGATGACGATTGGTGCTAACACTAGGGGAATACTCAGTTAAATGAGTACCAGTGATAATTCACGTAAGTCGCATAAGGCCTTTAAGGAATTGATAACTGTGTAATTGTGCTTCATGTGAACTGACTTTTCAAGTGCGGTTTTGTACTCTTTATTATTACTATCATTACTCCTTTTTTATTAAAACTCATCTTTATTCTAGATAAAGATTAGAAAATAATATAAATATAATAAATCCACATGATTTAAATAAACTAAAGTTAAACAAATTACTTAAAATAAAAGAGAACCGCCGCTATTTAGCCTAACCCGGACTTTGAAATAAATAAACAAATTTTTTAAACTACTGCCAATAACAAAAACAAAACAAAAAAAATATATTAAAAAGAATACAAATTATGAATTTATTGCCATTAATTTAATCTGGAAAAAATGATAAAGATCGTATACATGTGTACATAAATGTAAAATGATTGATAGATTTCAAATTTACATGAGTGTCATTTTTACCAACAGTTTTAATCTGATAAAGAAATAATTATAATTCTTCCCTAAAGTGCTTTAAAAAATCACTAAATTTATAAACCATACTTGTTACATCAAAATAAAAGAACTCTAGCATGTTTTATTTAATATTAAATTTCATTGTTAAATTTTCTTACCTTTATCATAATTTGTGTGTGGTATTTTATAACAAATTAGTTGGTACCATATGGTTATTTCTGTGATATGAGCACGGCGACAAAGAGTCTAGTCGTGGAGCAGGATCTCACACCTAGCGACCCATTTATCTATTATTTTAATCATCTGTAATTTAAGAGATAAAAAATAATATTAATAATTTATTATATTTATTCATTATTTATATGTATAATTGTTAATGACTTTGCTTGCTATTTGACAAAGTAAATAATGCATTTCATCGCATTATTTTTTAGCAAGCAGAGTCATTTAGAATTTTATTTAATTAAAAAAGAGATGCCTTATAACTCTAAACCGAAGTCTACGCAGAGAGAACCATTAATTTAAGAAGAGCACTCACGTTTCCGACATTCACAATCTAGCGTGTATTTCGGTCTTAAAAAATTATTATAAACATACATTTTATATAAACCATTTCAATGTTATAAACATACTGATAAAGAAAAACTACCTTGGCTGTAAATATAAATATCATAAGGAGGTAGTCAAATGCTGGTGTTCTATATGCACATATGACTGTAGTTTATTATTATACATTTCATTTAAGATTGTTTATTGTAAATATATTATTATATATAAATTATTATAAATATATATAAAGATAAATATACATTACACTATAAGTATGTTGTTGCAAACTAATATTGTATTAATGAGAGAAATGTTTTCCACAACAATGCAATACATTTTTACAGTCAACATTGTGCATATTGAAGACGGTTGTTTAAGGTTAAAGCTAGTTAGAGTATTCCTTCACGTGGTAAATCACAAACTGACAGCAAAACACGTATTCTCTCGAATCTGGTAAGAAAACAAAAACCAAAAATGCAAAAATACAAAAAAAACGAATAATAAATATTAATGAAATGGGAGTTGTTGTTTATTGAAAGTACGTTTCAACAAATTCAATCCCATCACAATAATTGTATTAAAAAAATTACTATCTCTGCCAATTGAACAAAATGCGGGTCTTGTAATACATCTTACTCTACGTAGCTTAGAAATGAGAGCGTGTGCGTCTAATTAATTGTGTGCATGTGTTGTCTCGTGTCTGTGTGGCTTTGCTGAGAAGGCATAAGGCCATTTGTATTCACAGACATTTCCGAGATGCTGTGTTCCCTAGTTGTAGCTCGTCTCTTTTATTACAAATACGAGTTCAAAGTCCAAATTTTATAAATTCAGCATCTGTACATATATTTTAATCTAGAAATATCTGTTAATACATACTGACCTAGTCCCATTTCAAGAATGATGCTGCATTAAGAATCTGTTAATTAAATTATTGAAAAAAAAAATTAAAAAATAAAGTATTATCTTGTTACATAAATTAGGAGCATAATTTATCGCTAGTTATTAAGATTGAACAGCAACATTTTTGAAGTTGGTTAAAGTGTGTATAAAATAAATTTATACATCTTTTTCGTAATTATGTTATTAAATATTTATGTACTTATCGATATCAGTTAGACTTTGCATTAGTGTTAAAAATATTATCATCGCTTTAAAGCCCATTTTTTAATGAAAAATCGTAAATAAATTATAATAATATACATCCTATCGATTTCTTTCTACCTTAACATTCTAATCCTTAAACTCAATTTCAGCAAAATTCTCACGTATAATGCGTACTTAATGTTATACTTTTTTACTACGTATTGTATAAGAGAAATATTATTTTATTGCTCACATTTTGAACCAATGGATGGGGTCATGCCATTTTTATTTCAAAATGGACAACGAAATACAAAGTAGGTGTAATATTTAAGTTATATCCAGACGCTTCGTTCGCATGTATTTAAAGGCGCTCAAGGCCCAAAGGTCTTTAAAAAAACAAAAATGATTTTGGTTGTTATCTACACATAAAACGAATTTTTACAACCTGGATTTATATAAAAAAATGCATATCATTACATTATCAAGACAACCTTTACCTATTTTTATTTTGCATTAAATCGATGTTTTTCGCAGCGGTGGCAATCAACTACGCGACGCCTGAATAAAAAATAAACGTTAATTATATTTTAAAAAAGCTGTAGTAAGGTAATTTTGTAAACGGGGCAAGATCGTAACTTAGAGCATAATTTATTCTAACATTACAAAAATTATCCTGGTTTTTTAAGCTTTATAAGGTGTGTGAATATGTTTCGATGTTACCCCATAGAACATGAAGTTATATTTAAAAGCGTTTAAAACACTTGTTTATGATTTTCCATACATGGAGCAGGCTCGGAGTTATTGTATTTTTGCCAATTTGATTTATGAGCTGTTAATTTCACTTCATGTTTATACTAAAATTTTGTTCCAGATTTCAAATCTAACTTTAAAAAACTTGTTCAAATTAACCCTATTCCAGCTTATCGAATATGAGGTTTATTTTTGTTGACGACTTTCTCGCAATTTTATATTTATTTGTATTAAAATACGCAATAATATACATTATAAAATTTTTACAGATTAGTTTCGAGAATTGGTAAAAGCAAACCAAATTTACATTTTATTCTTAACTGAGCTCGCCTCAATATGAAACAAAAAAAGGAATTTTAGTCAAGATTACCTATTATTATTATTATTATTATTATTATTATTATTATTATTGACGTAAAACTAGCGCTTTTGAATGTGTTTGATGACACTAACTTATACACATTTGCAAATATTTAGTGTAAAAGAGTAGAAAAATGTATCCAAATGTTATAATAGATCAAAATTCAGATTATAAATAGAAAAAATATTTTATGTGCTTAAATTGACTAATCAATACTTTGAATTTAAATACATTAAAATAAATTCATATGCAATTTAACAATAAAAATTTATACGAGCTTTACAAAAAAAAGTTTGTCGATTAGGCCAAATTTTTGTGCCAATTAGTAAATTTTTTTACAAATTTATTTTTAAAAACAATACAATGGCTAATATAACACAAATATATTTGTAAGATATATAACAAAATTGCTTCGTTAAAGTAAAAGTATTTTTTCTGTTATCACATTTTTCTTGTAAATTTACTAAAAAAAACTAAAATTATAATTTTAAATAAATTTATCTATAATCTTTACAATCGCAATTTTGCAATATTTTCAAATTTGTTAGTAAACATGAAAAGTTTATTATAAATTTATAATGAATAAGCAAAAATGTAGTTGAGGTCAATAAATGCAATAAATCTATTTGTAAATTGGTCTAATATTAATAATTTGCAATAAGTCGCTCGACGATTCTTAAATAAGCAAATTCTGAACATTAAATCGATGTTGGAACGCAATTATTAAAAATTATTTTTGGATCTCATATTTGTATAAATAAATATGTTAATCATTTATAAATAATTCTTTTTACAATTAATGAATTAATTAATATATTAATTAATCCTCATCTAAATCCATATTATATCAAATGAAATTAATTCGAGCAGCTGTTGCAGCCATTAAAAGTGTATATGTCCAATATTCCATTTATTCCTTCGGCAATAATAATGGTCATCATTTGTAAAAAGATGAATATTGTAGCTAAAATATGAGCAAATAGCTTTAACACATTTCACATTCCCAATATAAATGTATATGAAAAACTAAACACGAGTCATGCTGTGTTTTTCGTGTAGGTGGTGAGAACTTCCGCATGCATCACAAATCCAAATAACGTGTAGTGACGTGCCTCCATAGAGGTGTACAGCATCCGACCGAACTTCGGTATTAATCTATTACAAATTACGTCATTACAGGCAGTGATCAGGAAGTTATGTATGAGAAGTTCACCCCTATAATATCATCTGCCAGTTTCCCATTGAGTCACCTAGACTTTAGAACGGATTAAGTTTGATACACTACGTAAGCGCTCTTAGATCAAATACTACTATTATAGAGTAGTAGTAAGCATATCATCAAAGAAATGTATTTTTACATTGCATAAATCCTGGTTATTTTATTTTGATAAATATTTTTCTCTGAATTGAAATACAATTTTTCATCCATTTATAAAAACACTTGAATGAATCAGGGGGTTGTTACAATGCTACAATGCACGTGTCTTTTAACAATTTTCAAATAGGATTAACCATTTATTAGTGTTTAAAGAATGGCTTTATGCTAAAGTTATCTGAAACAACTAGCATACTGAGTCGTTCGTGATCAAGTATCAATAGAGTATGTTTGTTCAGCTTACACATTCTCGTCGTTCGCACTGTTCGCAGACATTACGTATGTAAAACGTGGGTGGAATATTTTTTACATTGTCGTCGTATCTATCTACGTACAATCGCCAAGTATTTTTAGGTAAAATTAAATTATTGATTTGCTTGAAGAGCTAGAGGCGTGCAGCTGGAAAAAAATGTGCAGCAGCTTGTCTACAATATACCTTAAAAAAACAGAAAGGGCGCCGGCGGCCAGAAAAACCTGTAACGTAATTGAGTTTGCTAAAAATCACAAAAATCTCAGCTCGATACTTGTACTTTAACGTTCATTTACCTGATCATATCATATAGAAGTACGATGTATATATTTGTACCTTTTTCTCGCTCTAAGCTGCCAGCAAAATGTGAAAATGTAAAATAGGAAATGTGAAACGCTGATGAACATGTTAGATACTATAGCTACATAGATAGTAGCAATGTGATAATTTCTTTTCATCGCAATGATAAATGACGAGGCAATTTGTATTTATGTTATTTACAAGATATCTGTGTTAATGTTGATGGTATATACCTACCCATTGATAAGCTAGGTGTTCATTTGTTACAAGGTGTCACCAAGGGAGTGAGACACAGCACTAAGTATAGGGAGCCAGGACAATAGCGTTGAGGAAGTGCTTCACTCAGACCTAGTGACAGTAGAATCTTCCATTAGCTCCCTCGACATCATTATTTAAATGGATACGTAGTGTGCTGCGACAAATTACTCTTAAAATGCGTCTGCTCGCATAAATGGAACAATCAGCTTGGCACAGAAAAAAAATCGCGCTTTTTTTTGTTTAAATAATATTATTTTTATAGTAGCGCACTGAATTAGTGAATTTAAGCGTTAGTGATCTGTGTAATACATGACATGATGGCGAGGGGTGGGATGTTGACATCAACAGGCCTCGGGTCAGGCTGGAAGACACGTCCAGGGGATTACACCGGACAACAGCAGCATCCCTCGGCTACTATACATTCCCCGTTCTCGTGTCAACATTCGCTTCGCCGTCACGCGCTCTTGTTTATACAAACCAGATCAATTCTTATACACATTCACCTACGGCTTCCCTATTACCTTCAATAAATATTGTGCTTATACGAAACATTTCACCGGTAAAACCCAATCGACCAGCCATTTTCTAATAATTAAACCGTTTCTCTGTTCAAACATCAATTTCCAATTTAATTACAAAGCGAAAATTTTGTTAATTCATCTATCACTGGCAATTACTCCTCACAATTTACATTATTATTCCATTCGATTTAATTATGCATTAATAAAACACGACTGAATAAAAAAACAATGTTAAAACCAACCAACCAATTCGTTACATTTTTCCGACGCAACATTTTCACATTAATTCGTTCGTTTGCCGGTGTGTTTTGTGTAACGAAATTTTAATGGCAAATGTTCTCGGTGGTGAAGAAACTCTACTTCAAATAACTTTCAACCCTAGCAATAAGTTAGTAATCCCAAGTTTGATGGTGTGGCAAAAAGGGTTGCTTGGCCAAAGTTTACCGAGAGATCTTGTCATTTACCAACCCTTTCCTACACAAATCTTATTTAAGCAAAAAACATAATTTCACACTTTGTGAATTTTAATAATTGATTTTTGCATATCGCGCTGTTGGATAATAAAAAAGACGCGTACAATGTGTATTAATAAATTGCACGAAAATAGGTAAATTGTAATCCTATTGTTATGTGAGAGAAGATTTTGTGTCAAAAATGAACTTGAGTTGAAATATTTAACCAGAGCACATTTCAGGCTTCAGCTGAAGCGAGAAGCTATGTGACTGTAACTGACGTTCACCTTTCTTGCACAGTGATTGGCTGGCGTGGGGGTTGGAAACGCCCTTTTCAGTGCAACCCTGCCAAGTCGTTACGCCCATCTGCATTTTCCCACACTTTACAACCACGGGTCACTAGATACGTGTGCGATTTACAACCTTCTGCACCAGAAAATAATAAAATTTCTACTTTTTTAACATTTTATTACTGAATTTTAAATAATTAAATTTTGCCCGTTTTTCTGTTTTACAGCATGCAATGTGATGTGAAATAATGTTCCTAGCGCATCCACCAAACATACTGCTATTATTCATTTTCATTAACTTAAATTGAAATAATGAAAATATCGTGCTACCCATTGCAAAAACTGAACGATAAATTTATTTGTAGCGTAAAATTGTTGATCAATACGGAATGATATAAATAATAAAGCCGTATTGATTTGTCTGCGAAATACGTATTTTAGTATAAAAAAAGAACTAAAACCGTATATGATTTCTTGTAAATTTTATTTATGTTCAAGTTTTCTCCACCCAGTAACATTATGAGATGTATGTAACAAGGGTGGTTCGTGAAAGTGGGGATGACTCTCCAAGTTGGGGATGACAAAATGGCCTGCAGACCGAAGACCGGTAGATGCCGATCAGTCGGATAGTCGTGTTTCTGCTTTTACAACAATCGGACCTAATTTCCATCTAGTGCTATATAATAAATTAAATAAATTTTCATTTTGCCATCGACTGTGGGCGGATTGGACTCCGCGTTCCAATTAGCAACTCTTTCGACAGCAACAAAATAGAGTCGTCGATTTGGGGCAAGGTGCGCTCTGGCCAAGGCCGGAGAATGGGTACAGGTAAGAGTGAAAACTCATTTTATAAATTGCATCTAGTTTAACTTAAATAATTAAGCGTTACAACGTAAAGCTATAACTTAGAGAGGGTGCGCTTTCATTGTTTCGTTAATAGGATAAGAAATCATAAACGTGGAATACTAAATTCATTTTCGTTGTTCGTTCGTATAAAAAAAGCACAAATAAATCAGCCTGCGAATGCAATTAATCACGAACAACTTTTAAATCATTTATATCCAAAATTGGTCAATAAATAATATCATGTTTAAGGTGATCGACTATTAGATATACCTTGTAAGGTATGCGGAGATCGAAGCTCAGGAAAGCATTATGGAATTTACAGTTGCGATGGTAAATAAAGTTTGAAAATTTCTTTAGTATTGCTGTAGTAAATTGATTTTGAATTTTCATTGAATCTCACTAGGTTGTTCTGGATTTTTCAAACGTAGCATTCATCGCAATCGAGTTTACACTTGCAAGGCGACGGGTGATATGAAGGGAAGATGTCCTGTTGATAAAACACATCGCAACCAATGCCGGGCTTGTAGATTACATAAATGCTTCCAAGCTAGCATGAATAAAGATGGTAAGTGATTTATAATTATTAATAATTATCAATATTTGATTTATAAACAATTTAAAATGGTACTCGCGTTCATTATTTAATTTATTCAGCAGTAAATAGTTGTTAAATTTTTGCAAACGCTTTTCTTGCATTAAATACCTATTTATTAAAAATAAATGCATGTTTTGCAATTCAGCAAAAAAAGAATTGTGCCAATAATTATGAAAGTGGTCTAAGTCAATATTTCTCAGATAACTTTCCTAACAAATAGTATAGGAATCTCGTATAACATTAAAATTACAACCATTCTCTGAAAGTCTATTTTTTTAATCGTCACTTAGATCACTTTCACAATTACGAGCACAATTAACTATTCAATGAGTTTATCCAATTATATGCTGTTGTAGCATTATTGAATATAATATGCGTTATTGAAAATTGGTATTGTTAAGATAAAATAATGCAAACAATTTTTGATGAGTTTTAACAACGGATTTGCATATTTTAAAAAAAATAATTTTGTTTATTAATATTTTATTATTCACAATAGGTAGATTTAAATCATAGGAAGCATAAAACAATTATCAACGAGGTTCGCGTCATCCATTTCGATTTCTATATCTAATCTCTAATTATGGCTTAGAAATTCTTTAATTTTTAAGAAAAAAAAATATTTCCAGAACTCAATTGAAAATATATAAAAATTTAGTTTAATTAAAATTATTCAACTTTTAAAACGGACTTTACATTATTTTTGCTAAATATTATTACTTCTGAGATAGGTAACCAAAATAATTCTAAAAATAGTTGTTTACATTTATTAAATAATCCCCTTTTATTTAATATATTGCAATAAAAATAGATAAATTATTAGAACTCTCTTATTATTTTATTACAATAGCTATTTTCAAATATTTAATCGACAATTTAATCAATAATTTTTATAGTTTCGCATTTGTAAACAATCTTGAGATTCCAAATAATGGTAATTAACTAAAATGCAATATATTAAATATAACTAATGAAGCAACTATAAATCAAATTACAATCTGATCATTTAATTTCGTGGGAAAGTCAATAAATAGAATTACATTATTTAATAAATATTATATCAGCGATACTCAACATATTTTCTGTCACGACGCACTTTTAATACTGTTTTTCCTTTGACGGTAAATTACAAAAATATTGGCCAAGTACAACAACTAAAATTTCTCAGCTATAGAGATTGAAAATTGGTTACTTAATATATTGTTCATATCAATATTTTTACCTTTAATACTTTTCCTAATTTAGCGATAAAATACAAAAATGTTTCCTTTAATGCAACAAATAAAATTTCTTAATTATATTGGCCGATTAAATATAATTTTGTTCATTTGTTTTCATACTGAAGCGCGAGCCGACAGATATAAACTATCGTACATCGCTGTTTCTCAACCGCCGGTTCGTTAAAAAATTTTGCCGGTCTACAGAAACTGGATATACTACAATGTAAAACAAAAATTTCTTACATTAACAGTCTTAATATTTTTCTTTGCGTATTTGCTTTATTAAATCGTATTAGTTGTATCTAGTACGTATTACAGATCCGCAAAATAATATTCTTTAGTTTACTAATCCACGAATAATAGAAAAATAGAGGCTGAGACATTGAACTAAATGATCAATTAATACAAATAAATGTGGCAATTTTTAATTTTTCTTGATGCAATTCGTGCATTTGGCGACGCACTAAAACACCAAAAAACAGTAGTTGAGTATCACGGTATTAGAACAAGTCCGTACAATGTTTAAAATATGAAACAGAATACCAATTCGGAAAAAAATCATGTGCATAAAATCCAACTTAATCCTGGTTGAAATAACGTAAAAAATGCGATGATACGACGATTGGAAAATATTGAAGAAAATAGCATATAGCAAATGTTATATAGGTATACGAAAATCCTAAATCGAATCGCTTTGTGTTTGGAATAATGTAATTAATACCCCGTTGCGTTTTATATCATACCACACATTTGTCACTGATATTTCTATAGATACATTTCCTATAATAAAAGGTGTGTTGTAAACGTAAAGCAAGGTTTATGTTGATTTATTATGCAATAATCTCGCAATGTAAGCGATGAATTTGTTTTACAAACAAATGTTTATTCATACATGAAACTTAAACCATAAACATGATAATCGATATATAATTAAAGTGATAAATAATTTTCGTTTTATTATAAAACAAGTTCGGTTGCGTTGAAAAGTTTTCGCTGAAAATTTTGCTATAGGGTAGATAATAATGGTAGACAGAGATCTTGTGATACAAATGTCTAGTGAAGGGTGTTGTTCACGAGACAAGTTTCGTAGTTGTTCAGCCGCAAACATGACACCATTCCAACAGCTTCAAAGTTCCCAACATCGCACCTACAACTTTACTTTACCAGTCACTCTAACTTGCAAACTTAACGCCTTATGCAAAATTAAAGACACTTTCCCATCAGTACATTCATTTGCAATTATCACATAACATACACACATATGAGAACTTGTACTTGAACACCTACCTATACCTATATATAGCTATACCTTCTATTTCTATTCTGCGCGATCGCAACCATTTGAAATTTGCAATCAATCAGTTGGCTTGTATGTGATATACATTTATATGTACGATCTCGCGCACTGTAAGAAGCAAAGATGTTTGTCGGGTAAGAAGGCTCAATGCCGCTCTATTTGCGGAGCCGCCAATCCCCATTAGCGACGTTCAGAACTAGCAAGGATCAGCGGCTGGGATGGAGAGTGCAAATCCGCGTGAAAGCGATCCACGTTCACCCCTTGTACTTCACACTCACCCTCCCGCATCTGGAAGTTTACACACGATTCGAAAACGTTTTATTTATTAATTACGTTTGACAATTGCAATCGCTAAACTAACTCCTAAAAAGATAGATTGAGCAAATTGGAGATGATGAATGATGCTGGTTTTTTTTCCATCTGCGTTTCACGTTTTTATCCTGAAAAAAAAAATGTTGGATGGCCTAACTTTTTATATATTTTTTTATATTACGTGGTCTAACGGCGATGGTGTGACATAATAAATCCCTAAAACTATTTGTAAAAAAAAGCACAAGCGTCTTTACACTTTTACGTAACTGAGAAATTCACCTTTCGGCTCAATGTGATTAATGGTTGGCTCTAATCCAGATACGGATTACATCAAGATCAACGTTTTAAAATGGCGAAAATGAACAACTTAATTACGCTATGAAAATGTAGGAAAAATGCTGTAAATGAAAATTAAGCTTTTGCAGCAAAGCAATCTTATTAAAAAAGATGAAACCGGCGAGATGATTTATAATATGCTTGACGAGCGTTTCAATGTGCTTTGCGTGTCTTCCTCTAATACATCTGTGCGGCGCAGAGGAAATTACTTAAAAATATCTCGTTTCGTAATGCTGTTTATGACCATACAAAGCTACGTTTCACATGAAAGCTGTCTCTTTGCCTAAAGCTTACTTACTTATTGCTGGTCTATGCTGAAAGCGCAAAGCGTTTTTGCGCTACGAGCGCTTCGCCACAGCGCAGCTGATAAAAAGCTTATTGAATCACATCACGGAATCTCTCAATGGCAAATAAGCGACGAAAATTGAGAGAATGATTGCTCTGTTGCGGATTTCAACATCAAGAGAGAGAAAAGCTTTCATGTTAACGAAATGAAGATGGTTTTGAATGATAAAGACGGATGCAGAGTGGCGGTACGGAGCCGCTTAAAACGCACGCAACGCAATTTTCTGTTATTTTAATGTATCTCGTGTTTTCTTTGTTTAATTCGCATTAAAATTGCTGAAAGTAACACACTCGCTTTAACCCAATTAAATGGTACGCGCTTTCATTTTGTTAAAGACCTTTTACAGATTTTACACAAATTGCAAATCCCCTTACGTATACATGTATTTATATATAGGTATACTCGTATCTATAGAAATTTGATCAAAAAAGTAAAAACATACTCCTCCCCATCAGCATCGACGTAATTAAATTAACGCGTAAAAAATTATTATGAACAAAAAAAAGCATTAGAAAAACACGGGGGTAATTAAGTTTGAAACAAAAAAATCTCTCTTTTCGTTTTCACCGCTGCTGCTTGAAATTTTTCCCTCCATCTTTTATCGCTCTTTTTTCAATAAAATTTCTTTTAATGTAGTAGAAAATTTTTATGTGGAAGAAAAAGCCTATTATTGGGAAAGTTGTAAATGGTTTATATGAAAGATGAAATCCCTTACATGACGAGCAGCAGCTCGTGGGTGGCTGGGATGTAGCTAAAAGTGAAGTAGTCTTGAGGCCGATGGTAGCACATCATCATTAATGAGCGGGGCTGATGCTATCAGCTGACGAATTCTCACAGCCCGTAGCCTAAAGCTTCATCCCCTCGAACCCCACCCGCACAAAACACGTTGCTGATTGTAGGTGCCGCTACCGTCACGTTACATGCTAAAATATCCACCTAATTTTCATGTATGTACCACACATGTATCATGCATATGCATGAAACACTATTTACACTCAACGTCGACAACATTCTATGTATTGTATGTGTACAATGTTGAATTGTTAACAAAATATTTTACCACACAAAGAAATAACTTTATTGCTATATGTTAGGATGGATACACGTACGTATACTATACAACACCACTACTTGGCGAATCGATAATGCGATCAATTGAACTGCAGGCAAGTGGATGATTTGCGTGTAGGGAAAGTTGGATGTATGCTACGGATTAGCCTTCGTAATCCCATCATCCGATAGTGTCATGTCATTCTGTCACTACCGCACTCGATTCCGGAATTAAACATTTACGTAAATTTCTATTTGTTGCAATTGAATTCGCATCAAACCAATGCGAGACAAACTAACAAAGTAAGTAGCAGCATTTAATTAAAAATAATGAAGGCAACTAAGAGAGTAATGTTGATGTAGAAGGTGATGAAGTGAATGGTTATTAATTCTAGTACTACCACACTCGATTTAGAATAAAATATTTATTCATTTTCAATTTATCTTAAATAAAGTCGCATTAAACATATGTAACAAAGCATGAAGTAAGTAGGTAGCGGCATTTAAATTAAAAAAATGGAAGCAACTAAGAGAGTGATGTTAATGTTGATGTTGATGTAGAAGGTGATGATGGTAAAGTGGATGAAGAGGATGGTTATTAATTTGTTACGTTATTCTTATTACTACCGCACTCAATTTGGAATGAAATATTTATTAATTTTCAATTTATTGCAAATAAAGTCGCATCAAACCAATGAAACAAAGCACAAAGTAAATAAGGAAAAAGCTGGTAATGAAATGATGATGTAAAAGATGAAGATCAATTTTTGGCAAATAAAGTCGCATCAAACCAATACAAAAAAGCACAAAGTAAGCCAGTATTATTACTAAAATACAAAAAGACTCAAGTAAGAAAGTGATATTGATGTCAATGTTGAAGAAAAGCATTGATTTAATTTTCTAATATACCGCACACAATTCGGAATTAAACATTTATGTAAATTTCTATTTGTTGCAAATGAATTCGCATCAAAGCAATGCAACAAAGCGCAAAGTAAATAGGTAACGGCATTTAAATAAAACATACAATCAAATAAGAGGATGATGTAGTATGGTTATTAATTTGTTATGAAATTTTATCACTATTTCATTTAATTTGATATTAAACCTTCTTGAATAATTTTCAATTTCTCGTATCAAACAATTCCATAAAACACAAAGTAAACAAATATTGTTATTTAAATACAAAAAAGACGCAAGTGAGAAAGTGATATTGATGTTTATGTTGAAGAAAACCATTGATTTTAATTTCCTATCTACCGCGCCACGATTCGGAATTAAACTTTTATGTAAATTTTTATCGAATTAGTACCAAACCAATGCAACAAAGTACAAAGTAAATAGGCCCCTGTATTTAAATGCAAAAAATAGACGCAAATAAGAGCGTGATATTGATGATGATGGTGAAGTGGATGATGCGCGCTCGATGAAGAGTGAGGGTGGTTATTAATTTGTTATGTGTCAATATTTTTATTTAGGTATAAAATATAGCATTCTAATAGCAAGTTATATGTAGAGGGGTAGAAACATCCCTTGTACCCTATTAATTCTCTGAATCGCCGTGAGCACGTCACATGTCCGGACAATAGCCAAGTTCCCACACTATCATTCAGATGGCCTATTTATTCGGAACCGCTGATCTTTTGCTCCCTTTAAAATGCTGAATCAATAGATTAAATTGCAAGCGAATTGAATCGAATCAGTGCACCGAACGCGAAAACTGATTAAGATTTTAAAGATCTCTCGTCGCATTCAAAGCCCGTATCGTTTTAACTCGAAGTTAAACAGTTTTTTTCAGAGCTTTTGCATTTTTTAAAAGAGCTAAAAAGGATTTATTCTTTTATTAGTTAAAGCTTTGTGTAGATTTAAGGAATCGTGCTCGAGTTTTAATTTCCCTACTTTGCGTATTTAAACAATGCTCAGCCTTTTTTCTCTGTTTCATCCTTTTTTCAGCGGTTCAACATGAGCGCGGACCGCGTAAGCCTAAGATTCAGGGATCGAGCGGACAAATGCATCCGGCGAGTGCCGCCGCCAATCTACAACACATCTCGGTCGCCGATAAGCTAACAACCAATCCACAATTGCATTTCGCTCCTGGACTTTTTGGACCTTCGCATCCACATCCTTTAAAAGCTTTTAATTTGCCACCCGCTTCCTTACCTAGCCCGACACAACACTTGGAAACACTTCCGCCACCACTATTTCACCCCCAAGCGTTTCCTCCGCCGCCGCTATTAAACATCTTAATGTCGGCAGAAAAATGCCAAGTAAGTTTAAATTGTACATTAATAATTATACGTAGATAATTATTAACTACTTATTATATACTTTCAATGATTATTTGTGTGATGAATAAAGGAATTGGTGTGGAATACAAAATTACAAGCTCCAGAATCATCGACTACCACTAATGAATCGAGTCCAGGTTTATCCGCATCGAGCACTGGCTTGTCAAGTGTACCGCCTGCAAGCCCACCATTAGGCTTACCGTTAACACCAACCTGGGAAATGCTACAGGTACATATCGTAATTAACAATATTCAATTAATGCAGAATGCGACCGATAATAAATTAAACATCCTCCCCCTGGAAGATAATTTGCCGGGTTAGCAGTAGGAGTGTAATATTGACTTTTCCTGAAATACCAGTGACTTTCCAACTTTCCCACTGTTGGCTGCTGAAAATCAACCCTCTTTTCGTATGCAACGCCCACCCTACGCGCTGTTACTTGCAAAATTGCAAATTTTCGCATCACATAATCGCCTTAATTATTTATTTCGTCTGTTGATAGGAAACCACCGCGCGTTTATTATTTATGGCCGTGCGATGGGTGCGCTGTTTAGCGCCGTTTCAAACGCTAAGCAAACACGATCAATTGCTTTTGTTACAAGAATCCTGGAAGGAATTATTCCTTTTGCATTTAGCTCAGTGGTCAGTGCCATGGGATCTGTCGGCTTTGTTAGGATGCACTCAAGCAAGAGATCGTTTACCGCAAGATATACATACTGCCACCGAAATAAAAACAATACAAGTAAGATTCTGACAACATTACAATTCACATTTTTTGCATTTTGCAACCTTTTTAGTTTATTTAAAACCTGTACATATTTTAAATTCCTATTTCTATATCGAAAAATATTGAAAACCTAAATCTACTTCTATTGACTACTCAAAAAACAGCCTATTGAATTGTGAATATGTTGAAACAAAAACTAATTGTAATACATACTTTAAATTTGTTTTATATAATAATTCTTTTAAAAAATATATTGTTTTATGAAATATACTATTTTAAAAAATTAATTTAAACATAAATTGCATTATTTTAGAGATTTATTAAGCGACATTAAGCGTTTTTTTCATAATGCAATTTAATTTAAAATTTAATACAGCGATGCGGTTTTATTTCACGTTTAATCGAATGATAACTGAGATAACGATGAAAATTAAAAAGCATTATATTTCACAGTTTTGCGTTGTGAGAATTTATATATTTATTTCAAACTTAACATTTTTTATGTCATACTCATTCAATAAGAAAAATGCGAACACAGTGAAACTTCGAGATACGAGCGGCTCAACATAGAAACTTTTTTAGATACGAGCTGCGAGTTGGATTAATATTCTGTTAAAGAACCGAATAGAATTCCGAAATACGAGCTAAAATTTAGGTTTCTGCGTCAAGCAATAAAATCGCTGTATTATTAATCAATAATGTATCTTATTTGAGATACGAGCTGCATGGAGTTACGAGGTCGCTCATGAAACAAATCCAATTGATGTCTCAAAATAGCACTTTGAAACTTGCTACTTTAAAAAATTAATTAAAACATAAATTGATATTTTTTAAGATTTGTTAAGCGAAATTCAGCACTCATGGTCGATTCGTAACATATTCAAAGTATGGCACACAGATGCTTCAAAATTTACTATTTTTATTATTCTTTAATTTGTAATAATCTTACAATGCTTAGTAAAAGACCATAGATCATAGAAAGTCAATTTTTGCCAGCTTTTGTTCACATTTTGTCAATGAATTGGCATAAAGAATGTTTAGGTGCTTTATTTTTTGTAACGCACATAAGCAAAATTTCATGAACCGGTTTTGATAATAATTATTATTTCTTATAAATATTTTTTTAAATTATTTAAACAAATAATTAACATGGTTTATCAAGTAAATGCAACGAAATTCTTACAATTTATTATAATATTAATAAAATTTACAAAATATAAGACATATTTCTTTGAACAATCAACGTCAAAATTTAGGTGCGACTCATACTCAAAATAAATACAAAATTTCGAGTGTTTTTCTACTTGATCTTCAATACAATAACATTATTTTGAAATTGTAATATCTTGTGATTGGAGAAAATATCAGCATAATGATTGTATATCTTGACTGTTCATTCACTAGGTTATTTGTCTACTTTATATTTAAATATTAGAAAAAGCTTTTATTTAATGCCTCATATAATAAAAAAATCATGTTTTGTAACAAAATATTTAATGATTGGGCAAATTTGTAATTTAAAAATTCATATATTGCGCGAAAAAGCAATTATATCAAATGTAATATATAAAATTATTTAATACTAAGGTCCAAATGTATGCATTCACTGGGCAGTTGACTAATTAATCTATAAGTATTAAAATATTTGCGGGAAAATATTGTTTGTACACGACCGCTGATTGTAGACTTGATTACGTTGTGAAGTAAATGTTTTTCACGCATAGTACGTGTAACGGTGTAGATCTCATAGATATATTAATCAAAAATAATTTCTAAATGTAACTTTAAAAATAATTGTTTTTTAAATGTTTTGTAGGAAATAATGTGTCGTTTCAGACAAATATCGCCTGATGGTAGCGAATGCGGATGCATGAAAGCAATTGTCTTATTTACGCCAGGTAACGCTCTATCTAATTTAATCGTAGATCGAATCCTTGATGAACTAATTTACGTTTTAATAGAAACGGCTGGACTTTGTGACGTGCAACCCGTCGAAATGCTGCAAGATCAAGCCCAATGTATTCTTGGTGATTATATTCGTACACGTTATCCCCGACAACCGACTAGATTTGGTAGATTGTTGCTGTTAGTTCCCAGTTTAAGAGCGATTCGTCCTCTCACCGTAGAATTATTGTTTTTTAAGGAAACGATTGGCGAAATACCAATAACGCAACTATTAGGCGACATGTATTATATGGAAAAGTGTTCCGGTGTTCAGCAAACATAAAATTTTAGCAACATGATTTCATTTTTAATACTTAATATATTTGCATATTCATGTAATGAAAACTTATCAACGTATTTCTTCATGATAAAATTGTTAAAATTACAATAGCTTTCTAGTCCAAGTGTAACTAAACATTTTGTTAAAATCACATATATTAGATTTAATGAAATTATCATTTTTATTTCTGTGATAATTATGTATGTTACATATAAATATCATGTAAAATTGTTGTTAATCTCTTTAAATTATTAAATTTTACTAAGGTACGCTATTTATTAATGTATATCCATGAATATATAAAGTTTGATTTAATTATACTTAATATAATTGAGTAATTTCAATTTTCCTTGTTTTATTTCATAACAATTCTACATATTTCCTTAAATAGATATGGAGATGAATCGCTTCCTGGAATGCCTAGAATAACACTGCTTCAAACACGGCACCCACGCACTACATAATATTTAAAAATTAATTCTGAATCCTTTGAGAATATATTCTAGTTTCGCTTTCATTTTGCAGATGGTAGCATTGCGTAACACGGTAATTTGGAATTGTAGATGCCGCCTATTTCACTTTGGAGCTTTGTTGCGGCTCGAAAAGATCAATGTTGAAAAGCTTAAAATGTGGTAAGTTATAAACGTAATCGTTGTTCATTTTCCAGTTAGGTCTTATTTATTATATTCTTATAACATTACAATATATTGTATATTAATAATCCTGCTTTTCACGTACAACTAGTATAAAATAAATCTTTAGAGAAAAAATGTTTCATATCAATTTAATGTTTGGAAATTTATGTGTTATTAATATCTCTCAGATAAATTTAAAACGTTTACACTTTCTACTCAATTGTAAGTCAAACTAGTGGGACGAGTGTATTTCCATCATTATACGAATTTTTTTTTTTTTAATAAAAATCCATCAAACAGGAACACTAATTAACTAAGAAATATAATCGACTAATAATATTGGCTGATAGTTCCTACAAATTGTTATTAATCCCTTCTTGCCAAAAAAGCTGAATTCTATCATACCACTTAATAATTTTGTGCATCAATACGTAAAATTTCAGCTTTATACAAATATGAAAAAGAAATTATAATTTAGATAAATTAGGAAATAAATGAATATGTTAATTAAAGATTGAAATTGCCGAAAATTATTAACAATACCTATATAGCAATATTTATCACATTTTAGATTTAACATTCGATTGATTTTTAATCAACATTAAGTTGTTTCACAGGGTGGTCCATTTTGAAATTTTATTTTCATAAATATATAAATTAAAATCGGATTAAACAATAATTTTAATAAAAGTTACCCAATTTTTTACGTAGATTGGAATTCTGAACAAAAAAATGGGGGTTTCCATTTGAAAAAACAAAGTTGATGTTAAAATAATCATGAAGCTGCGGTCATGGCCAAAAGTGATTAGTTGATTAGTACCATTAAATTTCAGCCAACTTTTATTCGAAACATTTTCTCCTAAAATGCACCGTTTCAAAGTTATTCGGCTGTCTCAAATGAAATGGACCACCGTGTATATAAATGTAACAATAATTATCAAATAAAAAGACGAACAAAATTGAATAAAAGTTCAGAAATAATAACGTAAAGAATAGAATCAATAAACGTTTCCAAACATAAATTGCAGTGAGCAACGCAATAATAAACAATCGAGATTATAAAACAACGAGTAAAGATGCGGAACAATGCATTTGAAAATAAAATGTTTATCATTGATTAACAAGTAAAATAAATAAAAAATTAGAAATGGAATAATGATATAAAATGTAAAAAATAACTGTATAATAAAAAAAAATTAATATGCTTTTATACAAAAATATTTTTATACCTTATAGTTCAACATTAATTAATATTATTTGCTTCATAAAAATAAACTAGTTATCCATGAAATGTTGACCGAATAACTTACTGACAGACAAGGCAAGTTAATATAAGAGCATATAATAATGGAAACGGCCGTTTTCTGATTACTAAGGATATTTGTTCTACATCAACATATTCTTCAAAAATCTAGTTTTACAAACGTTTGATGCCACAATACACGTAGGGACCATTTGTTTAAATTTAAAACTATTTAATGTTATAGATAGACAATTTATTTAATCGAACACTTTTAACTTTACTAGTGGGCTTAAGATTTTAAAAATTGACAATGCTAATATTTTGCTTAGGTGCTATTGGATTCATTTCACTTCATCAGATTTAGCTCATTCGAATTAGGTTTACTCCCAAGTGTCTTATACGTTGCTTAAAAAGGTAATAAAAACATATTGTTTTCAGAATAAATTATAGTAATAAAAATTGCACAAAAATGCGATGTAAATATCTTTCAAAGACTGTTGAAACCATTGGATTTAGCATACCTAACGTCCAGTGTGTAATATATTGCAACTAACACTGTGTAATCAATCATCATAATACTTTGCATGTGTGAGCGTATATTACTGTTTTGCTGTACATTCACTCTTTAAACTTTAAATGGCACACCGTACACAGCTATGTGCATCTTGTTATTCAATTATCAATATTTTTCTTTTATTATATATTATTAAGTTTGGTGTATAATTTATGAATAAAATATGAATTTCCATTCCTAATGAGAAAACTACAAGAGTTATTCGCTACTAAACCATTTCCCAATTAATTCGTACCTAGTAAAGTTTCAAAGATTTTTAATATTTTCATTTTGGCTATGTTGGATCGAATGTCAATATTTGCAACTTTCGAACGTAGCTGAAATAGAGCATAAGATTAATATTTTAATTGAAATCTATGTTTTTAATCCAAAAAACTAAAATAAAACGCAAAATCTTTATAAAATACTGTAAAAGGAGAATATTTGTAGCTGCATTCGGTTGTAATGTCCTTCAACTAAAATGAAAGTAATAATTCGCTTTACGGGTTAAAATAACGAAAACAATAAGTCTATATAACTTTAATGTTAATTTGTATAGCTAAAAAAATATTCTGATGTTATTTTATCTGACTCTATTTATAATGTCGTAAACCAAAGTCATTCTTTCAGAATTTAATATATGTAGGAATTGAGATTTGACAAATGTATTGAACATATTGAATAAAAATAAAATTAATAAACGGCTAATATAACTATTAACAATATTGCACATATTTTACTTCATCTTTGAGTGTCCAGTTCAGTACCAAATATTATTATTTTTATGAGCCTACAGATTTTACATTTCACTCTCCTTTAATTTTTTGAATTTGTAGTATAGATTTACATAAAAATTGTAAAAACCGAAATAAAAATTCATTCAATAACAAAAATTAAGAATAAATATAGTTTGCTGCATGACAGATAAGAAGATTCTTGTGAAGTCATTATTGGCCACTTATGTTTATTCCCCCATGCTGCACAAACTTTCAAAACACAATTCTAGTAAGATTTCTACGACATATAAAAGGTAGAATAAATTAATCATTTAGTCATTTTGAAGATTCCACACTTCTCATCATTGCAGCTAGTATTGTTGCATTTCTTATACAACCATCTAATGCATTATATTGTTATGAAATTTATCCCTCGTTTTTTAATTGTTATATCGATAGAATCCTAAATTATGATCAAAAGTTAAAACACCGTATTGGTTAAACTTGTTATATTATAACATATTTTAAAGAACTATAATGG
>JARJDW010012216.1:0-11096 GCA_030264715.1 Adinopsis sp. GC000173
AGCTGTGGAAGCTTACAAATACTAGATAAATATTATATGACATCGTTAAAAAATGAACTTTGTTGAATAAAATCTGTACGCCCAGTGATAGGGCGACAAAACTTTAATATACGCTAAGTGGGGCTAAATTGGTTGTATTGTCACTGTATTTGGAAGTTTAGGCCTTTTAGCTTCTTCAAAATTGCGGTGGTACGATTTAGGCGCAGGTACGAGTTGAGCAACCTTCCCCTAACTTTAAAAGCTATTTAATTATCTTATTAATATCATATAATCTCGGTATGCTGCGTTTTAACAAGATAAAAAGAGAAAAATTTGCCACAAGAATGGAGTAAAGTCTAGATCCAATTATACAGTCCACTTATAGTACAATAAAAACATAATACCTATTTATAGTATAGAATAGAATCATATTTGTAACAAAATACGTAAAAAATATTGTGTTAAAAATGCTAACTTGATACAAAAAAGATTATCCAAGAAATTTTTACATTTTTTGAGATTTTTTTATGCGATTTCATTACAATTTCTAAAAATTCATACATTTTTAAATCATATTTAGCCATCGAGTAAATATAAGGCTATAAATTAGCTTCCTATGTGGAAAATTTAATCCACTCCCAATCTAACACACGTTTTTCCTGTTTGTTTTATCAAATATATATTAAAATTATTCGGCATATTACTTGAAAAAACAATATTATAAGCTGTTTAATTATCTTATTAATATCTAATAATCTAGGGATGCTGCTTTTTAACAAGAGTGAAGTAAAAGAAAAATTTGCCACAAAAATGGAATAAAATCCATCCATATCCTTTAAAATTATTCATTCCACTTGGAATAAAATAAAAACATAATATCAATTTATAGTATAGTATAGAACAGAATGATATTTGTAATATTATATTATAAAATAATACTACTATTAATAATATAATTACTGCAACACTATTAAAGTAAACCGCTTAACAATACCATAAAATTATTTCAATATTAACACAAACATGGAGTAAAATCCAGATCCTTTAAAATTATAGTCCATTTGGAATAAAATAAAAACATATAATACCTATTTATAATATAGAACAGAATCATATTTGTAATAGTGTAGTATAAAATAATACTACTATTGATAATATAATTACTACAACACTATTAAAGTAAACCGCTTAATAATACCATAAAATTATTTCAAAATTAACAGAGTTGATCTCATTATAATAATTCTATTCTCTTGAATTAATTTCGTTATACAAAATACTTTTCCATAAATCAACTTTAAAGGTTTCAAAAAAGAAAACTTTCATTTCATTTCGTTAGTTAAAAAAACGAACCATTCTAAAACTAAATAATAAATCATCAAACTAAATTACTAAGTGATAATTTAAATAACAATATGCGTAGAATTTTGTTAAATAACTTTGTAGAATAAACAGATTTATAAATGCGTATATATTAGCCATATATTTTTAATGCATAATTTATTATTTAAATAAACCGTTATAATAAAGCAGGTCAGTAGTGAAGATTATTAGATGAAACAAAAATTCTCTATTCTCCGCCGTTTTGGGTTCGTTTAGGGGAAATTGATGAGCCATGCAATTGATTGACATTTCGAGAAAAATAATAATAGAGAGATGGTTAATTATTGCAGCATCATCTTTCCACAATTTCTATACAATATAATTATGTAATAGGTAAAATACTATTTTTAATGGCATTTCAATGAAACAAAGACGTATTAAATAAAGGTAGAATAACATTTAAATGATGGATATTTACTGAGTGTGGACCTGGAGAGGGGAAGTGACCGGAGTGTGTGTATGTGTGAGTATGTGTTTGCGTATGTGTGTGCGCGCCTGGTACGGCATGGCACGGCTGTTCACCAAGTGCTTTGCTTATATTTTTTACCTTTGAATAGTGTGAAGGACACTAACGATTGGTCGCACTTCTATATTTATATCATTTTTATGATAATGCACGCTCGTCAGCGACGACAAATTAGTTAATCATAAAGATACTTACATTCTTTTGCAATTCCGTTTCGCATCTTATCATTAATCCGCCTGCAATTTGTTTAATTTAATTCCATTGTTCCAACAACTCGTTATTTATGCCATAATTGTTGTATCAATTGATAAATACTATCACTAAACTGCCATAACCCTAAAACCGGCAATTGTTTTTTGTTTAATTCCCAATTAATTGCATAAATTTCAAACCAATTAACATTGTTCCAATTTTGTGTTTAGCTATCGTCAAATAGATGGTGTGCAGATCTGTCATAAATAATTATTTTGCTTTTTTATATTGGTAATACTACTACCGCTTTTATTGCTTAAAAATCATAAGAAAAAAATGTTTCGATAATAGTAATTGTGATTTAATTAATTAGAATCTGTAAAAATGATATTATTAAAGCCTGCATGGGTTCGACATGAAGGTAGTGCATTTCCTACTATTAGTACACAAATATACTATTAACCTTTCTTGTAGATGGAAAGCCAATTTTCTCTGTGGACATACACCCAAAAGGTGGTCGTTTTGCCACTGGAGGGCAAGGCGGCCAAGGAGGACGTATTGTTATATGGAATATCGCTCCCGTTCTATCCGATGCGGATGAAACAAATCCCAATGTTCCTAAACAGCTATGCCAAATGGATAATCATTTAGGTGAATTATTAATGCAGCCAAGATCCAATAATAAACTAACCTGAAATTGTAGCGTGTGTGAATGTTGTGAGATGGAGCTGTCAGGGACACTTGCTCGCTTCTGGCGGCGATGATAAGCTGGTGATGATATGGAAATTGACTGGCGAAGGAAACACTGCGATATTTGGGGGTGGCGGTAAAATAAACGTCGAGACTTGGAAATGTACACAGACTCTCAATTCGCATAACGGGGATGTTTTGGATCTTGCATGGGCACCTCACGATGGTTGGTTAGCGTCTGCCAGTGTCGATAATACTGTAATCATTTGGAATACACATAAGTTTCCTGAAAAAGTAGCTGTCTTAAAAGGTCACACTGCCATGGTTAAAGTAATACTCATTCAATCCTTCAAAACAATAGCATATTGAGTGACAATTACTTATGTTGTAGGGTGTTACATGGGATCCTGTCGGTAAATACATAGCCAGTCAATCAGACGATAAATCATTAAGAGTATGGCGAACGGCTGATTGGCAACAGCAAGAAGTCGTGACAGATGCATTCATTGATTGTTCAGCCACTACACATGTATTAAGATTATCGTGGTCACCAGATGGGCAGTATTTGGTCTCAGCTCATGCGATGAATGGCGGAGGACCAACAGCACAAATAATCGAACGTGATGGGTGGAAGCAAGACAAAGACTTTGTAGGGCATAGAAAAGCAGTAACATGTGTTGTAAGTATTATATGTATAATCATACTTTTGTATAAAGTAGTACAAACATAATATATTATTAGTATCACAAATTGACAAAGCTACAAAATTCTATAAACTTCATATTTTTATTTTCATTTTTAAGCAAGTTTGACGATGAGTTTTAAATAATACGCTTAGCAATTTTTAATAAATTTTAGTTGATATGGGTAAAGGTACATATTTTTATTTATCCCAAAGGTTTAACTAAACTTTATTTTTCATATAGATGTATTCATTTTGCAATATAAAACAAAGAGATATTTATTCTTCTATATTTAACAATACATTTTTTATTAATCTCTTAGGATTAGTAAGAAAAAATGACTTTATTTATTATTACAAAGGGAATTATATTTATCAGTGCAAAATGCCATTTCTAAACAACAAAGGTGTTTTATTTTTCTTTGTTTTCATAATTAATTTAAATTTAAAATAATAATAATAATAATAAAGTAATAATTATAAAAAATTTTACTAATAAATTAAATATAATAAAAATAAAATAAAATGTATATACCGTAAAACTCGACATAAACGACGCATCCCACTTCTAGAGCATGTTTTTTCAATTCATTTTAGCTCAGCATCCTTATTGGAGGACGGGCTAAATTTTTTCATTTGCCTATGGCAATTTTACTGCAGATTGTGATTGTGATTGTGAAGTGTTTTGTACAACGATATATAACAGGGGTGGCGAACTTTTTATGACCGCGTGCCATTTTTGTTAAATTTTTAGATTTTTAAATGCTTGTGTGCCAGATATATATACATTATTTAAGAAAATAAGTAATTCCGCGTGCCAACAAAATGTTCTTGCGTTCCACCATAGGTTCGCCACCCTTGATATATAAGAATATTTTTAATTATATTGAGGTAAAAAAATTAAAACTCTTGAAGCAACTATTGAAGGCGCATTTCTTTAAAAATGTTCATAAAAGTAATTGTTTATACACATTTTTCGATAATTCTAAACGAAATTAATTTAATAAATTCACCTTTCTGCAAAAAATTACTTCTTCGAGCAAGGATGGGCTACAATTTTTTTTAAATATTGTAATTTATATGCCATTAAATTTATTCGCAAAATATCGAACAAAAAATGGATTAATTAAAAATTAAGTATGGTACTTTCGCCCCTTCATTTTTTGTTTTCGCCGGTTAGGAGTAACTGGGAACTTATTAAAATTGCACATTTATTGTTTATGTTTCATCTTAATCACTGTATAAAATTAACTTTGTCTTCACTAACTGTTTGCAAATGTATGGAATGATTAAAAAAGCAGTGCATTGCAATAAATAATACATAAATTAATAAACAAGGTATTTATTACGCGATAATATTATAATGTAGCTTAATTGTTCTTATACGCTGCGTTGTATGGAACTTATTTAAATACATACTTTTATTTTATTTTTAACTTTAATTTTTAAAATAACTTCTGTTAAACGGTGTAATTTAAAAAGACTTTACAAAAAAACGTTTTTAATATTGCAGAGATTTAACTCGAATATATTGAAGAAAATGACACCAGGAAGTCCGAAGACACAGCAATATTGTTGTTGCGCTGTTGGATCAAGAGATAGATCTGTAAGCGTGTGGCTAACATCGTTAAAGCGGCCCTTAGTTGTGATAAAAGATTTATTTGATGACAGTGTGTTAGATATCACATGGAGCAGCAACGGTTTGCATCTGCTTGCTTGTTCTTGGGACGGTACAGTAGCATGCATTATTTTTTCATCGGATGAAATTGGAGTTCCATTATCTGAATATGAAAAGGTATTGAATTTCATAAAGAATGCAAAAACCAGCATAAATAACTGTTTAATTTAGTAAAGAAGAAATACTTTGTATAGTTTTACTTTTTATTTGTTTGCTGCTGACTGCATTTTCGATTTTCGTCATTATCAAAGCTATAGTTTATCTATATAAAATAGTTTATAAACAAAATTGATTAGTGATAGTATAGATAGATTATAACAAATTTGTAACAAAATTGATAAGTGGCGAACTTGATAGGTCTGTCTGATTATTCATGGACCTACCCTTGATTTAATTAGGGGCAATCTCACGTGCTTCTAAAAGGTTTAGTCGTAATCCTTTAACATGCTAGTGCAGATGATGGTTAGATATTAAATGATCGACAAAAATTGATTTCCCTTGTTGTTGAAGTAAAAAAGCTCTCTTGTATTCACTAATTTGCTGTTTCAAATTTGTTTATAAACTATTTATATCGACTATAGCTTTGATAATGGCAAAACTTGAAACTGCAGTCAGCAGCATTCCAAAAAGTAAAACTATACCAAATAAAAAGTTGTTCAATCAATTATATTTTTCTTTCAAATTTAGGATTCACTTTACGAGCGCATGTATGGAAAATCTCTGCAACGAAATTTGATGAATTCGAGCTTCGTTGGCAGTCAAATTATCGAAAATCCCGAAATGTTAACCGCGTTAGATGAGATTAATGATAAGTCGAAATCAACGCAGGAAAGTATCAGCGTTGAAATTCCGAAAGTTTCGCAAGTGGTGCAACATGAATCGCCGAAACCGAGCAGTATATTAGTTCCAGCTAATAAACAAATTGAGACTGTTTTGCCGAGTGGAAAACGACGAATCACACCAATGTTCTTAAAACCAGTTCCATCTATCCCAACCACCAAGTATGCCATAGTTGATTCTCATTCTTCTATCATTGCTAATATCTAAATAATAATTACAGTTTAACAATTGAAGTACCGGCTGTGCAATCTGCTTCTGCGTTCAGTTCATCATCACCAACAAAAAGTAAAATTGTTGTCGTACAAGAAAAAACTGCCAATCAACAACCTACGATAAGCTTGTTATCTACTCAGGATCCACAAATGTAAGTGCTTTGATAATGAACAATATTTCAATTTTCTAAATTTTGTGAAGTGGTTTTTTTATAAATCATAAGTTAATTATTTCCAAAATCTTCTTATTTCGATAAAAATATAAGTTAAAAAAGTGAATGTGGTTAAACAAAATTATCAAATTTAATCTTTAGCTAAAATATGAACTTCTCAGCAGTATAAGGAGATAGTAAACAATTGACAAACAATGCAAATTATACATACTAAACCAAATACGAACTCAAGGAATCACCTGTGGATAAAAAATCAAGGTCAAACTTTTGGTATAAAACAAATCTGTTCCATTTACCCTTAGATTATCATGTTAAATTTGCCTTTTTATGTCAACTGTCATTTGATGAGTTCAAGCTTTTGGTATTTTATATTTGGTCTTAATCTTATTTGCACTTTCAAAAAATTTTAGCTCCGTTTCAAATGCTAGGAGTGTTTCTGGCAGATAAAAAATAGTGAATCTATCAATCTGCAAAAACGTTTGAAAACAACAAAATATTTACCTAATATTGGTAAATGATATGCTAAGGTGGACGGTAACTTTACTTGCCTACCAGACACTAATCTAGTCAGCGAATCTTAGCTTATCTTTGATCATTTTATTATTTTCTTCACATTTATTCGTCATTATTTCAATATACGAATTTACACCACTTCACAGTTTTAATAAAAGAAATCTTTCATGACATTTACTATAATAATTGATAGGAGTATTAAACATTGTTTTAATTGTTCTAGGCCTACGTTACAACCTCAAACGGCACTTCCGCCTACTTACAAACCTCCAGGTGTTCAAATCACTCAGCTCACATGTACTGAAGTCCCCGGCGACCAGCCAATCGTACAATTCATTAACGTTCTCGACCCACTAAAGATGCCACCAGGTCAAACTGTCACTAAGAAAAACGATTTCATGAAATTACAAATCACTAATGGTTGCATCACAACGACGAAGGGTAAACTGGCTCGCATTGAAGTATTTAAATCCACCGATGATAAACAACCCATATGGGAAACCTACCTGGGATCAACAATTAAATGTGTTCAATATAGTAGATCGTTAGTGGTAGCATCTTGTGAGGATCTCAGCATTAATGTGTACAAATTGAAGTCCGGATCGCGAGCACTTCCGCCTCTGCTTATAGACGATGTAGCGGCGTCGCTATCTCTCACAGAGGGCGGAATCTGTTTGGTGCTTACGAAAACTGGATTGATTTATATGTGGAATTTGGAGCTGGGAAAGTCCATTATTAACAGGGTTTCGATACGAAGTCTATTAACGAATAAAGGTTATAGATTTTTATATATATGATGGCTCAAAGCAATAACATGTAAATAATATCTTGCAGCAAGCGTTAATGGATGTTCATTAACTAATTCAGATCAACCTTTGATTACATTATCAGATGGGAGGGCATTTTCATATAATTTAGATCTGCAATCATGGTAAATATCAATTTCATATGATGATATAACTCTGTTAGACGATTCTATATAGAATTGACCGCTTTTGTACTCAATGGATTTTTTAATAGAAAATTGTTGTCGTTTGGTAAAAGATATTCGCATGATTCACGAGAAGAAATAATCTTTGTATAAATTCATATGGCTCGATCGAGGAGTTTTTATTTTATAACCAAGTTATCACTGTAAAATTTAGGCAGTCTTTTGAAAATATGTCTCGATCAGTCGCTACGTATTTTTACAACGTTCATTCTTTTTTCAAATCGTGTTAATATCTTTTATCAAGTCATCAAAAATAACATTGCTTCTTATGGGAATACGAATGCAGTTAATTCTATTAATTTGTTATACTATTATTTCCACAATTATTTAATTTCTCTTGATAATAAGTACAAAATTTATCGAACTAAAAAAGTAATGTTAATCACTTATAAATTGGTAGAAAACGATAAAAAAATCGATTTCAATATTATGGAGAGACTAAAGATGCGGTACTTAATCACACGTCTAATTCACTTAATTTTAGGATAATGTTGTCGAATCCAGTCGATCCGTTAAATAAATCAGGAGGAACCTTCGCGAAATCGATAATAGGAAACTTACCATTAGCTTCATTGCAAAAACAAATGCAATTACAATCGCTCAACGATAATCTGCCATCGAGTGTCAAATTAAGTTTCCTTGAAAATCAAATAAGCAGTAGTTTAATGTTAGAATCGAGCGGAGAATTTAAACATTGGCTTTTATTAACAATTAATCACTTATTGGAAAAAGGTATTTAAAACAACTTTTATATATCATATAAATATTCACTATTGCAATGTTTATTTACAATTAGGTCCAGAGTGTCGTATAAGAGCCATTTTAGACGAATTAATGGATCCAACGCACTCATCAAGCAAACGGCCTAAAGTTGACAACATTTTGGTACGTTTTAAAAAATAATTTGTTTACATTGTCTAATTGTGTGATTGTTAAAGGGTTTGTCAAAGAAAAGTTTACTAACGGAGATACTATCTATTATTAAAACAAAACTTCCATGGCAAAGACTGTACAAGGAATACAATGAACTGCTAAACTTCAGTACTACTTAATGATTTTAGTTACGTAACAATTTTGTATATAATGTAAAACCGATTTTATTTATTTATGTATTAATGCTTTTTACTTCAATGCCTCGATTTTTCTTTTCCCTCTCAACATATTTGTCTATATCTTGTAGCGGTTTATAATATATGTGCACTAGTTGAGAACCGGCCAACATCGCCAAGAGAGCAGCCAATGAAAATTTCATATACGTGGACCAAGTTACCCCGGCTGGCATTTTAGGAATCAACTTCCTTATCCACTATATTGATTGCTTGTCGTTTTTTGTATGTATGGTCTAAAATAGAAAATTGATTTGATGTTTAATGAAATAAATTGATAGTCTTACAAAAGTTTGTTTCCCCCACTCTCCAATTAATCATAGAAAATTCTAAACTTGCTCCTAGCACGAAGAAGAATGGTAAAAAGCGATAGATTCCAAAATAACGTTTACCTGGCCATTTATCTATTAAACTTTTAACTTTTTTACTAGGTTTGAAAAGCATTTTACATTTTGTAGGTTATGCAGGCTGGCCAATCTAACAAATAGGTATCTTGAAAAATTGAATTTATTTATGTATATATGAATATGTATATGTATATATATCATAAAATTTTAAGTTTGCAGCTAACAGCAAAGATATTGTTACAATATATATAAATCTATTTATAGCATTATGATTAACTCAATGATTGTTAAATATGATGAATATGATGATGCAATCATTTTTTGATAAAATGACTTTTAGATGGAAATTTCTTTACATCTAACATAATTTTAGCTATAACAATCTTTAACCGTTAAATAAAGGACAAATCGATGCCTTGGCCCAATATAATTAAAAATCATAAGACGCAAAACAATTCATATAATCACAGTAACGTTCTAACTTGCTTCCATCCGGTTTATTTCAACTTTTTCTAAGACTTATGTAAAATTAGCTATACAATTTTTAAACTTTCTCACCTTTACGAAAATAATTCAATTTTTCAATGAATTTCAATGTTTTTCACTGAATAGTTGGTAGCAGGGATAATCAATAATTAAGTTACGTGTTTTGGAGCGGATGCCCTGGTCACCACCTTCTAAGGTCGCCATTGGTAGTATTCTTGTTATATAATTGAAAATTAAAGTGAGTTTTACTTTAATTGCTTTAAATTATTTATTTACGAACCCTTATACCACGTTACAATATATATCATTAATACGTAATAATTATAAGAAAATAGTTAAAATTATGGATGCACTCCTCTTACATAAAACGGAATCATGATCTTTATTTATCGGCAATTGGTGGTAGACCTACGTATAAATCAATCAAGTGATATTTTTTGGGACCCTTAGTATTTAACTGATACTTGGTGCATAATTCATGGGAATTACTGCAAAGAAGGGACACATTTAATTAGTATATCTATTCGCATCCCATCATCATTGCATGTACTTACTGCGGAATGACCCCCAGAAAATACTTTTTTACAGTCACATTCTGCAGGCATTTCATTGGCTCGAACATTTTTTTAAAACATTGGCGATACGTCGCCTCGAAGTACTCCTTGCGGTGCTTGAGCGAGTATTTGCTCGACTTTGATTGGTCATCGGCGAGGCATTTGTTAAATGTAAGTTCGCACTCGCACGTGTATCTGCGCGACAATAAACGATTTTCAATTAGAATATAGTAGCCTGATCGTATTGTGTGCACTTACATCGTTTCTGAGGAATTATTAGACAACCAATCTAATTCTTTGACAAGAGATTGGTGTGGCTTTAACGACGGGCCGCAATTATGGTGCTCCTTGCAACAACGGTCCGTGCCCTGCTCACTGCCAAGGCCTGCATTCAAAGTATCTTCGTAGCACCAATGTGTCTCTGTTTCCATCGATTAGAAGCACAAAAAAAGAAAAATAATAAAATATCTAATCAATCTACCAATCCAAATATAATAAAATAAAATCTGAATATGTTGGATGGGCCAAGCCCGATTTGGTGACACCGGTTTGGCTATGACTAATTTTTTAATGTTTACTAAAAGTTGAAAAGATTATTTGGAATATATTTAACATAGAGCACTCAGATAGGATTGCTTAGAAAATGCCGTAGTTGGCTGAGTAACTGGGATTAGTGAGTATGACTGGTTCCGAGGTTTAGGTTAGGTTAAGAGGAAGAATATGATATCAGTTAAAGAATATTAGAAAAAAATGGTAAGTGACTTGGATTAGTGATTATGACGGGCTCCGAGGCTTAGGTTAGGT